>JAUBOD010000613.1:3023789-3034641 GCA_032353885.1 Nothura maculosa | reverse complement strand
CTACTCTTCCTCTTGCTGCTTGCTGATAACCCCATGCCACATACAAGGCAAGAAGTAGAAATCAGTCTCCTAATTGGATTATATATGCAGACTGAACAAAACAATAAATGCCATTTGCTGCATCCTCATATTGGTGTCTGTGCTGTATGGCCCTAGGGCGAGGACAACCCCAGGTCAATCCAGCTAGCGAATGAGGCATGCCGACCCCCTTCAGCAACAGTCAGGTAATATGACTATGAACTTCACACTAACAATGTTTTTTTGGTTGTCTTCAAAAATGATGGTACTTATAATATGCTACAACATACAATCTATGAATCAAACATCAGGGGAACATTTCTCTGGTGTTTAAACCATCACAAGGAGTAAGTGATGTAAGGAAAGTTGGAGTTTCACCCCACTTGTAAAGTTGGTGCTCCAATTTGGATATAGCTGTCATCAAAGCCAGCTCCCTAAACTCATAAGAACTTGAGAACAAAAGAATGATAATAACTAGCTCATATAGTCTGTTTAGCGAATGCCTGGAAAAGACAGGGGTAAGAGAAGTCCAATATGAAGCACCAACACAAATTGAGGTTCACAGATCTACCACACAGAAGAAGATCTTTGTAGAAGGATGTTGGATTAATGAGCCTGAACTCATTCCTGGAGTAAGATAATTTTGATTGCTTTATCTGCACACTCTGCTAGCCAGAAAAGTCATAAAGCTGGAAGAGGGAATACAAGAGAACTGAAAAGCAGAATAGTCCAAAGCAGCAAACTGTAAGCGAAATATGTCTGACCATCTGAATAGCACACCTAGATGTTATCTCTGCCATATTGTTGAAATTGTTTTTCCAACCTGGCAGCATCTCTCTACTTATCTAGATTAATCCTCAACAAGTTCTCAATAACTCACACATTTATCTTGACCAGATACTAGAAATGCCAAAAAAATAGTCCTTTGTGCTCAAGGTAAGAGACACGCAGAAGTGTAAATCATCCTAGGTATCGATACAGCTGACATCAAGCTATCTCATCATTGCTTCAGATTGTCCTACATATCGGATGGGAAAGGAGAAGAACCAAGTCTGTTGAGAGCTGGTTTCCTGTGATATGGGTGAGCAACTGCTCTCTCATCTTTTATCTCTTAATTGTTCCCCTCTTATTGCCCATTCAGAGAATCACATCTAACTCTGCCAGCAGTTAAACCAACAAGAACTCATTCTCAGTGACATGTGAAGCTACAGAAAGATCTACAAAAATTAGCACTGACAGCTGCATTTGTTCAGTTTCCTATGGGGAAGTCACTAGTCAATTAAACGAATGCTGAAACTTCAAGACAAGAAAAAGAAAAAAAAAGTATATATAGAGATATCCTATTAGTTTATGCTGACTTTATGCTACTGTATTTTTAGTACTTCTACCTGTTTTTAAAATTTTCTACTTTCTTACTTCAACAGAATATCACTCTATCCTGATTAATTTCTCTGTTTTGATTACTGGTTATCTTGGAACTACTTCCATCTTCAACTTATCAAGAAACAGTGTGAAGTAGATGTTTGAGTCGTCACTCAAATGTACAAAAAATAAAGACTGAATTTCCCTGGCAGGTGTGAAAGGCACTATAGACAGGAAATAGCATGAGCAGATCTGAAATAGCCCCATTAATTCAATTTTGAATCACAGTTTAATGCACATTCAACCTTACTCATTGATATACAAAATTAGGCAGCTGCATTTGGCCAATTATATTTGGTTCATTAAATGATAAGAATAAGCATGAGACCACCACTAATAATAGATTGTATGGATATTGATAAGTTCTTTATTAAGTTCTCATAATTACTGTTCAGTTAGGCATTTCTCAATGCTATTATCTCTAACAGAACAGAGACAGATGCATTTCTTGAAATATTATAGTTGTAGGAAATAACCAACCCACCTGTGAAGAGCAAGGCATAATCATATTTACATGGATAGTTTACAAAAATCTTTTATATTTTGAATGCTTGGATGCTCACAGATGTGGCTGTAATAATGAAGGCAGAAAAAGTATTGATGGAATCTGGGTGAACATATTTCATCTGATTAGCATGAGCAAAAACAATAAGACAAAAGTTTCAGAAAGCTTTCATGTGACAGTTTGGGGAAGAACATGAGGACAATGAAGAAAAAAATGATAAACTTTGTGTTCTGAATTCGTGGTGTATTCAGGATATATGGCTTTTAAACACTCTGACTTTTTATTTAAATGTAAGAAAATAATCTTATGAGCAAATATATGCTAGAACTTGTATCCATTCCAATGTTTCTATTTGTATAATTAACTGAACTTCTGAAAAACACAATATAGATCACAATAATAGAACAACTTGTTCTATTCCATGGGCTAAGCAATAAGCTTTTTATTGTTTACAAGCAGTGCACTACACTATTTTACTATTTTTTTTTCTTATTTTTATTTAACCTTTTATTTGAAGGAAGAGTATCTAATGCATTTGTGAAGTTCCGCTGCAGATTTGAATATAATTTTTCTGTTGATATTGTTCTAAGAAATTGCCATACCACCTTGACACATTTTCTGCCATTTTTGTCTGGATGATTCTCCTTGCAAAAATTGTATGTAGGATGAGAAGAAGGATTTGCTAGACCTTGGCAGTGCAGAATAAGTGTGCTGTTGGGAATATTCGAGGCTTGGTCCCTCAACATTCTGCACTTAATACTATGAGTAAAGAAAGTTTAAGTGAGATGACTCTTTCTCATTGGAAAATCAAATCAAAAGGCATATAAAAATATTTTCTTCTTGAAACATTTTAGCATTTCTTGTTTTCCTCTGTGTAATGGCTGTGTATATATTCAGTCTTTGTTATTTAGAAACATGGAGCTGAAGCACCCTACGAGAAGGCAGGGCTTGTGTGCTTGAGAAGATTAGAACACCAAGAGGTTACAAAAGCATAAGAGGAATGACAGCAAAGCCAACCTCTTCCTAAGTTGAATAATTTCTTTCAGAGAATTGTTCTTAAAGTAAAAACAATTTATCATTTGCTTAAAAATCAGGGTTTGCAGTGGGAAATCTTTGTATGCTGTAGGACATAAGATAAAAATGGTGCTGTGGGACGTCCACAGACTTAAAAAAGTGTGTAGAAAAACTGTAGAAATAAATATAGGTAATGTTTTAATAGAGATCTCATTACAGATTTTAGCCCAAGGATTGCTGAGGTAGAGCAATTGTTTTTTGTTTTTTTTTTTGCCTAATTGCTATAATCATTAAGGTAATCTGGATTTTATCGTTTGTGCATATTCACTTAGGGGAGGTTTATTCAACAAGGTTAACTCTCATCTGAAGGTGCTGCATTTTTTTGCAGATTATAGCCATTATTACCAATATTAACAAATTTTGTAACAAATGCATGAATTAGACAAAAATAAAATAAGGGAGCAAAGCCATATTACTGACAATCAATAGAGTTACATTACAGAGAAATTTAGCACAAAGGCTTAGGACCACAGTAAAATACTCTGGTGCATAGCAGCAAACAGCACAAAACAATTAGAAATGCAGATATGAGCAGGAGGTGGACTGGGATAATACTGCAAATGTTAATCAGCAGGATCCTAATATCTCTGGAGATTACATCATTTTATCTAGAGTCTAATATTTTATTTAACAGCAACGAAAACGAGGTACCTTTAATGGAGTTGCAACATATGTAAGATCAGGAGATGTGCTTCCGACCAACATCGGTAATGAGTGTGCTCCGGCACCAAGGGAGGTGGAGAAGTAAAGATGAAAGAACACAATAAAAGGGGGAAAAATCAGCTAAGAGAAGGATCTTGGTGATGGGCAGGGAAATCTTTGTATCTAAACAGGCTGAGATTGTTGCAATGCTCTGGAGATGTGACAGCTGAGGGATGGAGGCTCTACCCACTCTGGCAGCATCAACATATTTTAGCACTAGAATCCAACTTAAATGGATCAGATGATGTAAAAGTCAGGGTAGCCTTGTAGATAGGATACTTTCCTAGGGGTTGTGAAGCAAAGTGCTAGAGTTCTGCCAGTCTGACATGGGGTTTGTGGAAATAAATCACTTTAACTCCAATATTAGGGTTGGAACAGTAACTCCTGGCAAGCCTGCTGATCCTTTTCCTTTTAGATTCTGCGTTGCTGGAGCAATGAGGACATTTTGTAGGAGCTTAAGGGTTTAAGCAGGTCCTGTCTTCTGGTCTTGGATAATGCCTGTGATTTCTGCATTTGAAACTTACCACAAATGACAGGGGAAATTAAACCTTTTGATCAAGTAGTTCTTTCATTCTTCTTATCGCCAACTGCAGAGAATTATTATTCACATAATAATTAACATTTTTCCCTTAATCATTTGGAACAATCTGATGCCTTATCAGCTTTGCAATAATGGATCTGCCTCTGCCCTTCTGTGACCATTCACTCCATCAGTAACAACTTTTACTCTGAGTGCAGATTATGGAATGTGCTCAATTTTCATGCTTAATTCTTTTTGACGTGCACGAGTATTTCACAAGAGAAGAAAGAATTTTTTTTTAAGACTTGTGCCTTTGCAGATAGCAATTGATCCATGCTGTTATTAGGGCTAGTTTAAAATTGGTTTGACCCTTTTTTTCACTTTTATGAAATAAAAAACATTTTGAATATTTATTGAATTATCTTACTTGTGAATCCGTAATAAAAACTTAAACTCTTATATGTACCTGTACATAGTCCTTGTTATCATCAGAGATGCTATAATTTACACATGCAAAGATATTTTGCCTGTAGTTTGAATAATCAATCATGTATTTTTGTACAGCATAACAGATACTACAACTAGTATTTATTAATTAGCACTGCTGATCATAAATTGTTCACAACATGCTAATCAAGACTTTATGCTTATGAAAGAAAAGAGAAATGGCTCTTTTTCTTAAATTAATTTTAAATTTGTGTAGCAAAATGTAAGTCCTTTTTTTCTTTTGCCATCAAAAAAAAAATACTGATTTTACTAGTTCCCAAAAGAAAAAAGAGAAATGCCTGTTCTTTTTTCTGCTACAGTATTTGGGAAAATGTTAAAACTCTATATCATTATTATGACAGAAAATAACATGGAGGTTTTTTTTAATGTAAACATGTAAAGGTGCAGGGAATTTTTGTGTGGGTACCTAATACTGTTTTTTTCAACACAGTGCATAAGAAGATGAGTAAAGCATAATAGCAGAAAATGCATATAATCACTGTAATTTAATATTTATTTCTCAATAGGAATTACTGCTTCAAAATTATTCTATTTCAGAAACTCACAGTCATGTTTCTGCTTTTATGCAGAAACATCTGTGCTTGAAAATTGATATTGACCTTTATGTCCTTTTGCATATTGTCTTCTTTTTATATACTTTACAGACAAAATTTGAAGAATATTTTACATTATGTGAGTTGAGTTTTCCAATTACAGTCAGAAAAGATGCCATAAGAGCAACAATCATATTTACTACATAGAGACTATCTCCCCCTAGGCTGGCCTAGCTTTGGGCAGCTTTGCTAATGAATTGCAGTGTGAGCAGCGTGATCCCTTCTCCGAAACGCGTGTGCCACATGGGCAAAAGCGTTTGTGCTATTGCATAAACACCAAACTGGAGCTGGAACTAACCTCACTTTTGACCCTGAAACGTGAAAAATGTTCCTAAATCACCCTTTCCTATGGAAATAATTATCTGCTCAGTTGTTGAGTATAAATAGGAACTTCTGCCATGTATGAGGACAAAAAGAAAGCTAGGAAGGAATGGATGCTAATTGTGGCTAAATGCTGCACCTTGTTCCTATGGCATATTGAGGATCTAGCCTTGAGCGAGGTTTGCTTTATTATATTTCTGGATCACAAGGCAAATGCCACTACTCTTTTTCTTGATTGAGACAGTCAGTTTAAAACCCTGTGGGCATGTTTCTCTCTCCAATGTGGGGAATATTGTTTGAAGCATTACAGCTGTAACACTGACTTTTGTCCTGTGTGTACATTTCTCTAGAGTACTGTAAGTATCCTAGACTGCTGCTTTGGAGGAAAGTGACATCTTAATTACTCTAGATATTCTTTCACTCAGACATTTTACACCTTCATTAGCAAATATGCTAGCGTTTTTAATTATTCTAAATATGCATTGCTTCTAAATATTCACTGGATAATAAATAAATTACCGAGAGGCCTCAGGGTGCAGCAGCTCCTGGCTTAAGCACTGCATCAACGTGCAGTTCTCAGGAGAGAACTGCTTTCCCTCAGGCGGACAGGTCACCCACAGCCCACCAGGATCAGCTAAACCCTGGTCCTCTTCTAGCCTCTGTGATTTTGGGGTGCCAGGACCAATTTCTTTGACTTGAAAGCACAGTGCTGGCTATGCAGCACTACATTCCTCACTTTGGAGCTTTCTGCTACTCACTCACGAGCTGTAACAACAGTGTATTGCCATGAGTACGTATATTATTTCATAGCCTCCCATAATTCTCGTTGCTTTTCCAGAAGATTTGTGCCGAATTTGTGTTCAGGATAGGTTTGCACATGCACAGATGAGAAAGAACTGCAGAATTATACATGACTCTTATGTTATAAGCAATAGAGAATGCTCCTTCACCCAATAGAGCTTCACATGTCGGGCACAGACTTCCTGACTTTTCATCCAAATTACAGCTACAGTTTAGATGTGTTCTTCTTAAAGTGAAATTGTTTTTTTAGGTAACCCGGAGAAAAACTCTTTCCTTCTTGATACTAGTTCCTTCTTGAAATGTGCCTGCTGCTGTATCGCCATCCCTGACAATGCTGGCGTGCTGCTGTGATTTACTAAAGTCAATGAAATGCTAACAGGGAACATCCTCGCCTGCAAAGGACACAAATCAACTTTGTCATTCAAAATGCCATCTAGGACCGGAGGCCCTCTTTGGTATTCTTGCCTTCAGAGATCTGCAGGAACCAAAGGGCAGTTCCTGAATTAACATTCTGTCAGATCTGGATTTCATTTAGGCTAAAGATGCATTCACTGAAGCGTAGAACTGATTTGTTATTGCTTTGCAGGCCATTCCTGTGGTTAAAAGGGATTTACATTCTCATGAAAGCACTGATTTGGTACTAAAGATTTATAATTAGATTTTTCATGGAAATGTTTGGTCTACCTTTGCCATGGGCTGTGAAAGACTTCACAAGTCTGGACCTGCCATAACCCTACTAACATGGAATTTTACTCTCTCTTAACTACTAAATGGTACTTCTTTCGTTTTTTAAAAAAAATTATTTCCCTTTTGTTTCTGAAAAATGCACTCTAGGCATTTTTAATCACTTGGGTCAAGAAATCCAAGATACCTTTCAGTTTCCTAGCTGAACTGGTGCAAGTAGGCAAAACACTTCCTTTGCATGACGAGAAAACAAAGGAATAAAAAAGCAGAGTACTTCTTTATCTCAATGATGTATATGTAAAGCAAATACATTTAAAAAGCACTATTTTTGATCTGTGACATATATCAATTATGTCATATATAAAGTAAAATACATGTAGTTAATTTATGTCATTTCATATCAGTCATATTTTGTGTCATCAAAAAAATATTTGAAATTTAACATCCTCCTTCCTGACATTCTTGGGACAAGGCTTACTTGCTTAACTAACACTTAGTTGGTTGAAACTTCATGTCATTCATCAATATAGTGGCTTGGAAATACTGCTTTGCTTCTTTCAGGCAGCAAGAAACCTGGGGCTTTATAGAAAGACAAGAAAAATCAGCAGTAGAAACAAGTCTGTCAAACTGAAACAAATTATCATCATTTGGCTTTCAAGCAATTGGCAAATAGACACTTTGGGGCAAATAGCTATTCATGTTATATTGACGTAGATAAATACGTTTTCTTTTTAATCTTTGTGCAAGAAAGAAGTCTTGACTGAGAGGATTTGCAAGGAACTAGCACCAATCATAGATATTATCCAGACTCTTTCTTGATTTATTACATGGTCAAATACATGTGGCTTTTTTTTTTTCCATCATGAAAAATAAGTAGTTAGATACTACACAAAGTAAAATTTTTACAGAAGAAACGATGATGTATGCCCGAATTGCTGTCAAACTCAAACTCAAAAAAAGTCATGTGCCACAAACATAAATAGCATCAGAAAAGTGAATTCTCACAAAACAAGAGTCTTAAGCTGGTGTCTCTTGAAGACTGCATGTTTTGTTTGCTCATTATAGTGCCTATGACTTTTTCTAGGGAAAATAACTAAATGAAAAATTTGTAACAGTGCTAAATTATTCTGGAAAAATTATCTCTAGCTCTTGAGGTCTGACCACATTCTTATATAGCTACCCATGGGGGAGAAATGGGGAATATTATTGTTGAAGTATTACATGGCTGACTATATCCAAAAGTATCTTGTGACAACAGTAGATCAAACAAAACTCCAATAAGACTTTTCTTTCGCTCCTCAGAAAATGTTATTTTTTCAGACGTGAGATGTATTTATTAATAGTTTTGGCTACATAGAATCCCTGTGAAAACCCAAATGTGCCATTCTGCCAGCAATGCATTTTCCAGGATCTACATTTTGAACATTTCCATTTTATACTTGGCTCGGAGACAGTACCCAAAGTGTTTCTGTGGTTCCTCCCTTGTGTCAAGAATACCTGACACACGAAAAACAAGGGCCATAATTTCATTCACTGGGAAGGCTGGATCTGAAAAGGGAACATTTAGATTTCCATTCTGTAGGTGATGCGTTCATTTGTAGTTTTTCACAGATAAACTTGCTTCTAGTTTCTGCATTTTTTGGCCACAAAGAATACAGCATCTCTGGAAACGGTTTAGATAAATTCATCATCTCTGAGGAGATGCTCGAGGCATTATGTTACCTCCAAACTAGGAGGAGAACTTCTCCAAAGGAAAAGGCATGAAGATGAGGGTCCTGTAGATGAAAAATTCTGGAAATGTGTGAAAATGTGTGAAAATGCAGTTTTTAGGTCTATAGAGGGAATCATACTCAGAAGGCCAATGTACCTTTGTGTGTTATTTTAGAAACAGGGAAAGAAGTTTATGTTCAGCACAGCCTTTCCTTCATAGAGCTAAAATATATAAATGTCTGAACACTGGTAGTCCCTAAATATCCTGCAGCACTCTTTTGGGGTATTTGATTATTGAAAGCAGCTATTTAATTTCAGTAAATGTAGCATAAAGGATTTATTATGTTGTACACTTGATTTGCATCAAATCTCCCTCATACATTTGTAAAGCCACAGGGTCCTGCCATCATCTAATTAACAGCCTGCATAACACATGGCATAGGATTTCCCCAAATGAATTTCCTGGAGTGGGTTGTATTAAAAAATCTATATATTTGAAGACTTTTAAAAGGATTACTAGCACAGCAGTAAAATGGAGGAATTCAAATACCTTTTTGAGTGGAACATAATAGTCTCTTCAGTGCTTATTGGAAAAAGAATCCACATTTAAATATGCCCTTTTATATCTGATTTTGAGAGTATCTAAGATGACAGTACTGACACTAGGGGAATATGAATAGAATTTAATAAAGAGTGGGCTATATCGTCAATATTAATATTAAAATATTACGCATTTTATGTTAATAATAGTCGACCATGACCAAAAGTTTATTAATAGCTTGTTACTTATTGAAAAATTTCTAAACTTCAGATGAAAGTGCTTGCCCCATGCAATAAATTGATAGTTTCAGTGAAATTTTTCTTGTTTCTCAAAACTGATATTTAATAGGAAGCATTTTGAATGCAATAACCTTAGGAGTACTTTAGCAGTTTTGAAAGTATTTCTCATTTAAAATATTAGCAAATGGAAAGGGGTCATTCACTCATTATGAATGACATTGAAACTCAGTTGGAATATAAAAGGCTGTGGAATCAATGATCTGCAAGGATGAAGTTTTTCAATTTTCAGAGACTTTTTCATTTTTGGGCCCTCCTGCTACGAGTTCTGGGTAGAAGCAGATGTGGCAGAGGCCCTAGGCAGCTCTCTCCAAAAGGGGGAATATTCCTCAAAGGGAAAGCTGCAGCCTTCTCCTTGCACTGAGACTTAGCTCTTTGGTCTCGGGACAGGAAACCTGCAGACCTCCTTTGGCTGCTCCCTGGTACTTGTTGCTGAATGCTACTTTCTCCTTGGAATACATCATTGCTGTGTTTCAAACCTTGCCAGCACTTTCTGGCTCCTCCTCCAGGCTCAAAATTTAGCTGCTGACTAACAAAGTACCTTATCAGAAAATGAACTTATTTCTCTCTGTTTTACTGTCCTATTTCATGTTCATTGACCTCCAAAGTTATTTTTAGGCTCAACAATGTATCTCAAGCTGTGATTATTTTATCCATGTGGTGTTATCCTCTGCTGCAGTCTCCTGTGATATCCTTCACAATGTGCTTTTATGTGTGGTTACCCATCACGTTTAGGGATTCAGTCTCCTGGGTACCATGCTGCCCCTCTGATTTTTACCTTTTTTCTCTCTGTTTTTTGAAAGGATCAAAACTAGACTGGGGTTACATAATTAGAAACAGTTTCTGAATCATGCTTAGAAGTAGTTAAATTGAATTTGCTAATACCTGTGCTTTGTTTAATAATGAACTTGTACTATTGTTGTTATATATGACATAAAATAATTTTCTTATGCTTTTTGATGCTACTTTTTGAAAATAAACTAATACACTTTTGTTTCTTGAAGAGCCATCTTTTTGCATAATCATAGAATCATAGAATGTGTAGGGTTGGAAGGGACCGTAGAGGTCATGTAGTCCAACTCCCCTGCACACGCAGGGTCACCTAGAGCACATGGCTCAGGGCTGCATCCAAGTGAGTTTTAAAGATCTCCAAAGAAG
>JAUBOD010000613.1:2978879-3001083 GCA_032353885.1 Nothura maculosa | reverse complement strand
GCGCTGGACTCTCTCCAGCAGCTCCACATCCCTCTTGTACTGGGGAGCCCAGAACTGGACACAGTCTCCAGATGTGGATCATGGCTGAGTAGAGGGGATGATCACCTCTCCCGAGCTGCTGGAGATGCTCTTCTTAATGCACCCGATTTTATTTTCATACTCATCATATTTTCATGGTATACTTTGCCTGACCTGTGTTTGACCAGGACAAATCTCTAATGTATTTGTGGACAATTTCTACCAACAGATGTGTCAACTTCTACTATCAGAGAGGAGGAAAAAAAATAGGAACTGTAGAAACTCAGCGAATGCTTTCTTAGGTCCCCTCAGGAGCAGGGGGATTTGCAGGGAATTCGCTATGCTAGGTGCCTGTCTTTTGCGCATTACAATCCTAAGCATGTGAATCTCAGCACAAGAAAATGCAGCTGTGAGAAATCTCTAAATAATTCAAATCTCAGCCTGAGTTTGTGAAGCAGGATTTACTCATCTAATTTTCATGTTCTTTGATTTACTTGATCAGAAGAAATGGAAATCAGCAGAGAACTTCAGCCAAATCTTCTGAGACTTCAGCTTTAAACCTGTTGTATAAGACTCCATTTTTTTCCAAGCTCACAGTGAAATAAAGTTATGTGTATGCGTGCATTTGACTAGATTATATTGCACAAGTTTTTAATAATGCAACCTCTGAACACCTAAAAAAGCATTAAACTGTTGCTTATGCTCACAGGCTTCATCCATGTGCTAGTGTGTATATATATGTATGCATATTGGGATTTCTTATAAGAAAAGAATCTGGAACTGGTTTTAGCTGAGCTGTTCCTATACCTCCAGGAGAAAATTAGTTAAAACTTTTTCAAGAGCAGCTGGTGACTTAGGCTCACAAACACCACTGAAAATCAATGGAATTCAGACACCGAGTAGATCCAGGTTCAGGTTTTCAAAAGAATTTGCTTTCTCCACCTCCATTCCCCAGCGGGTTAACAGCCTTCTGTCTTTAAGGCTGAGGTAATGATTTTTTTCTCCCTCCTCTGTTTAATTTAAGAAGTTATGACATTGGGGTATTTCTGAACTATACAATGCTGTTCCAAATTCAGTTGCTCAATCTACCAAGCAGTGTGCAAGTACATATATTATTTTATATAAGCCAGTATATAAATTCAAATAAAACTCTCATCTGAAGCTCTGCTAGCCCATTTACACACTTAAGGTATCTTTTGACTTCTGCTGCAGTTAGTTTCAAGACAGACATTGTTTTAGTATAATCAAAATTTAGCTCAGTCAGACATTAAGGAAATTTTGAAGAATAAATAGGGAGAATTTCTCTCTTCATCCAGGGCAGCTGCACTGCTATCTTAAAAGGATTTCCAAATCAACTGGACTCAAATAGCTTTTGTAAAATAGTTCTGTACTGTGGAAAGACTGTCTATATCAAAAAGTCTTCTATTTAAAGCAAGCAGGCAGTGCTAGAAAACATATATACCCTTAAAACCTTTCTATCTGTGTGCTGGACCTGTGTCTGAAAGATGACTGAAGAAAGTGCTCTTTGCACTCACCGCCAATGGCTCAACAAGGTTTCAACAATGTTTACTGCTTTTAGAGGAGTAAGGAGGAATGCATTAGCTGAAGGCACAGCAGGTTGGTAATGAAGATGTATAAATAAAAGCAAGAGCTTTTTAGTTCTCATGCTATTTAATTCTTATTTTTTCCCTGAGGTAGCTGTTGAAGCTTAACAAAAAGAAGAGCTCTTTCATGGCTAGACCACTTTACAAAAGAAAATGTTACAAATAGGCTTTTATGATGACTCTCTTTTGTGGTGGCTTTTCTAAGCTACAGAATCAGACAAGTATCACAGGATGATTCATGAACTAAAGTGGTTAAGTTTCTATATTGAGCCAAAGATTGCCTCTAGTACTATTTTGACCAATTCTTATTAGATTCTGTCCTGATTCAGTGCTAGGGATTTAGAAAGACTGTAAAGAAATTCAAATACTGCATTGCAATGAATGTACATTTTATCTGCAATAGTCAATAGTTTAATGCTCTTATATCATTGCATCTTTTATGCATAAAATCTTTCCTATAGATGTTGAATTAATAAATAAAATGGAAAAAGTATGAAGCTCATCAGCATCAGACATCCTTTCACCTATTCCTTTAGAGTTGAGGAATTTTCACCCTTATACTCTGATTTTACTCCCATTAGCATGAATAGTTATGCTAGCACTGACTATATGAGGAACATCTGAACATTTCAAAATGTCCCTTTATTAGAGATGTTCTTAATGTTAGATGACTAGAGATGTTCTTAATGTTGTCCAACCTTTTTCCCAATGTTTTGATTACTGGAAGTAAGCTTATAAAGAAAAAGATTAATAATTTTAGCCAGAAAATTGTATTCTGTGTCCAAGACCTGTAGTTTCAGGTCTGTTAAAAGTATTCCAAACATTAATCTTTGTTTTTAATCTGTACTCCATACCTTGATACCGCAAACTTGTATAGTCAAACTTGATGTGAAGATATGTTCAGAGGAACAGCAACAACTTATCCAAACAAGGGAGATAACCAGAAGTGTTGTTAGAAATCTACAAGTCAATACCATAAATTAAATGCTATTTTCTTTATTGTGACTTGAGTAAGAGTTGATTAAGTACCTAAAGTTGCTTTTCTAAAAATCACTGAAGTGTATTAGCACAGGGCAGAAGACATAGGTCTGCTTGCATTAGTTACTTGCCACCCAAATGAAATTGTACCAGATTGTTTGTCTTCTCAGAGCACTGGAAGAAATCAGTGTACTGGCATAAGCTGTAGATAATTCATCAAGTGTCCAAGGTGATTTTCTTAAATTGTAAATAAGCAGGATCTACTTGTGCTGCTTCAGACAAAACTCCATAGCAGCATAGGGAGCACCTTCACAGCTACTTTTAGCTGGTCAAAAGCTTTAAGGTCTTGAATTCCATCTGCTTTATGCATCCTAATTTATCTGAGTTAGAGGCAGTGTACAGTCCTGAGCAGTTCTTTGCATATGATAGAGAAGTAGTGATGTTGTAGTTGGGTAGGTATCCGGAAGGAATGTTGAGTAGGTGCTGAGAAGTTGTCTGAGCCTCACTCCCTCTGCACCTAGCTGCTCGGCAATTCAATGGAACTATAAAACCATTTTATTTTATTTGTTTTTATTTACTCATCATTGCTGGAGTTGGATGACACAATTATGAGTGCTCTATCTCGTAAATCATAAATTCTTACTTGGGTCTCTGCTTTCTGCATCATTATAACCTACTGAGGCTTTAACATGTTCTCTTATTTAAAAAGAAAGTTAAAATCACAATAAATTGAATCAGTGTTGCACTGTAAAACACCTATATTTGCAGTGACAATAAATAATGGCTATATATTTTTAAAGATACAGCATAGCAGTATAGCCCAGTGACTTATTTTGTATAAACTTAATTTAGTAATAAAATGGTTGAAGGAATGTGTTTTATTATGCCAGAACAAATGAAAGCCTTGATCATCCCAAACTCCCTGTATGTGGGTCTCTTTCATGGAACACTTAGCAATTTGGAAACATCACTCAAAAGATAATCATGGAGTGCATGAAAGAGCTGAAGGGTATTGAGATATAGTGTGAGTGAAGACCAGCATACCACAAAATATTCTTTGATGCTAGGAGGCTTTTTTTTTTTTTTTTTTTTTTTAACAGTGTGTCAGTAAGGAGTAAAATGACATTGTCTGATGTCTAAATAAAGATTTTCATTTTTTTAAAAAAAGTGTAATTCAAAAAGTCATCCATATGGAAATAGCTTGGGTCACAGTGTCCATCGTATTACTAATGGTATGGCTTAATGTTATGTTTTATGTAAAAATCAAGTTACTTGCTAAAGCTGCATCCTGACTAATTGGGAAAACATTTTTCTATCATCATAAACTAGCTGAGCTTCATCTTATGAGAATTCTTCGGCATGTTTTCCACAACTTTTAGACACCAACATCACTATCGTATTTTTTACAGCCTTTAGATATCAGCATCACTGTTGTAGCATCTCATCTATAAGTGAATAATCTATTTGGATAAATATAAACTGCATAAATTACTAATTTCTATTGTACTTGTGGTAATATATCTTTCTCATTTCAATTGAACATCTACATTATAGAAAATACAGAGAGCAGGAAATGCAGTAGATAGAAGACAAAGCACTTCTAACCTTCAGGCTTTTAAAAGTTCAATACATTGGAATATGGAGGTAAAAGATCAATTCCAAAGAAAAGTATTATGCAAATATTGTTATACTTTGGCCTGTTTGAAGATAGTCATGAATCTACCTACAATGTAAATATAGTATATTTTGCAGGTTTAAATCATCTCTCCAAATTCCTTTCATCTAAAACATTGACAATATGGTAAAAACTGCAAAACCAGCAAGTGAACAGTAATCCTCTAAGGTAACATGCATTGTCCTCTCCTCCTGAGGAGGAAAGAATTTCTAACCAAGAGTGATTGCTCTTTGCTTCCCCTTAGCTCCATGAACGAGAGAGAGAGGGAGAGACAGGCATAACAGTAACAGGGTAGTTCTCTAAATAACTCTCTCAATTGAACACTCATACAGATTACCATGTTAAAAATACTATTTGTTAACGGTTATCATAACTCAGCTTTAGTTCTGAGATTTGGAGCGTTCCAGGCTAACCAGTTCAGAGTTGATGATCTCAGTGAGAGAAAGTTATTACAAGAATATCTTTAATTCTTGTTAATAACAACAGCGAACTAGCTCTTCGGATGCAAATACGTGTTTAAGAGTTATGCAGAGATATTTTCTCCATTTGTTTTTCTCACTATTTAAAGTGAAGTTTAAAGTCTCAATTTTTTCCTTATATAAACTACTAAAAATTATACGTTCTTCTGTTAGATAAGTCAAACACCTTCCTACTTCGACTTCTAGCATTATAAAAGTCTCCATTTCAGCTTACTTTTGCTGCATGTCTTTGCTTACTTTTGCACTGTGTCTATTGGTATATTTTTATTTCTAAATTAACAGTTTACATGAAAAGCTTTATTCTGTCTTGTCTCTCTATCATAATCTTTTTCTTTTCTCTCAAGAGTTATATAGTACCACTTGCAATTATCTCGCTATTATGAATTCCTTAAAATGAGGGTCATGCATGGGATTTTAACAACTAGGAGAGATTTGCCAAGCTGTGTACCAAACCCTACAGTTAATGTTTATGTTGCATGATACAGTGTTGGTGCTCACCAGGGAATATGTGCTGGTAATTATCTTCTGAAAAATCTTTGAAATGACTCTAGCAATGCTATTTACTTCACTCTAATCATGCAGTAATTACAAGGACCTAATCAGAAAGCAGAGTGTTAGAGGTTGGTATTAAGTATTCGAAGGAAAAAGGTTGAAACATCCTAACACAGATGTCTTTCTCTAAGCTTTTAGGCAATTCTCTTAGGACTTCAGCACAGCCCTAGTAGGGCAGCATCTTATAGAATATGGTATCTTACTAGCTCAAATATCAGAAAATTTCCAAGCATATACATTTTCTAACAGTTATTTTTTGCCAATTAAATTTATAATCCCCCTACAAAAGAATTAATCAGGTTTGTTTGACTAAAGACTGCCTGGGAGAAATGACGTTTCAATCTTTTGCTTCTCTAGCAGAGGTTCTTTATAATCTTGGCATTAATTTTCCATGTGATTGATTTCACATTATCTGTCTTACAGCTCCTTGTGCTTCTTGGTATCAATGTAATACCAGCAATTTTCCTGAGTTATGGATTTTACCTGATGTTCTAGGACTTCTTTTAGTGATTTGTCACCAATATCATTAATTCGTACCTTATGGATTATTGAGGGCTAGTTGCTATATTTTTTTTAAGGATCATTCACTATGTGAGTGATCTATATTACACATAGTGATGTGTAATCTATTTAGCCACTACCTTACTCAGGTCCTTGTGACTGTTAAAATAATTACAGAATTTCACAAATTATGAGCGTATCAGTAAGCCCCAATTTTGTGTATATGTGTCTGTATGTAAAGTTTTGCATTTATTTTTGGCCATTTGAGCTGTCCTCTGATAGCTGATAATGAATGTAATCAAATCATGGCTATCACTAGTTCCTAGTCAATGTTGCCTTCTAATCCAGGATTAATTCAAGGCAAAATGTGTAGTATCTCTTGAGATATTATTAAAGCAGACTCACAAATAAAACTCTAGTAAAAGAGAACAGCTGAAAGAAAAAAAAAGTGAAATTACTTCTTAATTGTGTCATGGTCTTTTAGCCTAATTGCAGCATTAGTTGATACCATTTAATTAGATCAAATGATAGAGGAGATCTGAGATTTTAAAAATGGAATGGTAATTATGCATAAATAGGAGCATTCTTCTAAAAAGATTTATAGTGGACAAGCATATTGAAACACATAAAATGCATTAGGACAGAAATATCAAAAGCAAACTTTTCAAAAGGAAAATTTTGCAAAATTAGATCTGTTCTATAGTTTTTTTAAAGCAGTGTGAAGAACAAATGGGATGAGGTGAGGCTCTAATACATGAAAATTTAAGCACTGCTGTCAAATCTTGAGGGTATTTGCAAGATAAAAATGGCTCTTCATTAGAAGACTAGCAAGATTTTGTTCTATCATTGAATGGTCTGTGATTATATGGCTGTAATTTGGAGTCCACTGATATAGGAAAATTATTGCAGTAGCTGCAGGAGTCTGAAAATCTCCCAGTATTGAGAAGACTGTCAGTGGCCACATGCCATACACCCTGGACTAAAATCTGAAGCCATTTCTCTGTTACTACTTGATCATCATTCAGGGAAACAAAAAAAAGTTTTAAATTAGTGAGTCTGGATTAAAACTAAGTAGAGCACATTACAATATGCTCTAGAAAGCCTTGAAGGAATGGAGAGCTCCTCTGGAGGTGAAAAGAAGGAAAAGGAGGAAAGATCTCATAAGAGTCTCCCTTGACTAGGAACACAAGATTGTGGTCACTTTAATGAGAAGCTGTGTAGAAATCATCTATTAAAATAATACAAGGAAATGCCTCAGCTAACCATTAAGTTTTAATAATATGTATGTGTATATATCTTTTTCCTGGCACAATGGCACTCCTTTGAGTTGATTTTACCATGTAAAATAAGCATTGATGAAAAACGGAGGAAATGCAGAATTTGTGATTTCTTTCATCATCTTATGAAGAGCTCTTTTTTCATGGAAGTTAACAGTGTGGAGATGACTTCCTACTTCGTAGGACTGCATCCTATGAAAAAGCTTGAAGACACACTTTCTAGTTTTCCCCTTCACATTGGTAGATTATACTTAGATAATCAAAGTGCTTCACAGAGAAAACTGTCCATATACTGTAAAGGAAGATGATTTACTTATCTGCATAAAATAAAAGTGCTTTCTTACTGCACTTAGGCTTTGCAGACATAAAACCCAAGCACCTTCCCTGCCATGCAGGCATTAAACTGGGAGAGAATCTCTCTCAGACAAGTATTTTTGGAAACGGTGCCACTTCTTCCTTGTGTGCGATCATCCTCACAACATTAAGTTTGACAGGACAGGAAAGCCACTTTCCAGAACCACTCAAGGCAGAAATGTGTCTGTCACTTTTAAATTTAAATGCTAAAACGAGAGAATGAGTTATAGCTTCTTGTACGCAAGAGACTAACCCCACCAGTGGTTACTGAAGCACTCTTGACTCTCTCCATTGGTGCTCAAACAAGAAAGAATATGGGGAGAAAATTCTCAAAGCAGGAGTATTTGCATTTTTATTTTTTATCATGGCCTTACTTAGAAGAGTATGTTTCAGGTTTAGCTGCATTAAATGTTTCCAGTTACAACAGCGGAGTATATTAAGAGCTAACTTGAAAAAAAAAAATGTAGTGTCTTCCTTTACTAGTTTCTTCTCCATTTTTATATTTATATGTATAATATTTATAATTAGCTTTTAGTTCTAAACTGTTTTTTTCTCTCATTTTCATTTGCAAAAGCCATCAAGGAAACTGCATACTGGCAGACTTGTGTCCTTTTGTGTGACTCTTCCTTGTTAATACTTTACTTTAAATCTTTAATAAGAGTTTGTAGTAGCTCAGTTTGATAATCAGCTGAAAGCAGCACTCTTGCAAGTATAAAGACTTCCATTAACTCCATGAAAAGGCTGATGATGTTGGTACTTGCGAAGAGAAAGGCAGATTGTGCTGTTTATCTACCAGAACAAGTCTGGGAAAGGTCATGTTGAATTTAAAGTAGCAGATGTGTCACAGTAGCCTTGTATTACCAAAGCAATAAAAGATGCTCTAAAAATGACTTTATAATTCACCCAGAAACATATTCAGTAGACTTGTTATGCATGTGGAAAACAGTTGCTGTCCTTCACTAAGTAACCTTAGGGTCTAGGACCTACATTGTGTAAGATATGTACCTATACTAATCATGCATCAGCAGACTTATTCAGGCTGTGTCCTTTTGCAAATACCAAGCATTAATTTACTTGTAATAAAATGCATTGTAAAGACATTATGTCCATATGCAAAGAAAAGTTTTGTTCTGGTGGGAAATTGCCTCTGAATCTTTGGCTAGAAACTAATTTTTTGTACATGAACTACTACTAAAATATAGATGATAAGTATCACAATAGTATACACATGGAATGGATGGAGTAACTAATAGTGAAGAACATTGTCTGTTCTGCTATTTTCTTTAGCAGTACATAGCAAGTGCTCTGTAAAATGCCCACAAGATGGTTAGAACTTCTGGGCAGATGTTAGTAGCTCTTGAGAACATGGTGAGTGTTACTGAAACCCATGCTTTCCCTGCAGGCATTGTACAAGTTTGTAACAGGAGCCACGCACAAAACTAAAACTTGTCCCATCATTACTATCAGCAAATTGAAAAAATACCAAAATGCAGATTAAATAAAATAGTGTATGGGCATTCTTACCTACTCCTTGGGTTAGATTTATTGTAAAAGAGTTTTTGAAAGTGGGAATTTTAAAGGGGTTAGTTGCTGCTGTCTTCCTCTGCTGATCTGAGGTGGAACCAGTAGCCACCGTCTGGTCAAATCCCCTGCTGATTTATACCCCTGGCAGCAACCAAAGTCCAAGCCATTTGGCTTGAGAGAGCACTTGGCTATTAGGTGTTTGGGAACTTTGGAACTGTCACATTTTTTTTTTCACTAAATTCTTTTTTTTTTCTTTTTTTTCCCCACAGAAGAGCAGAGCAGAAACCAATGTCTAATCTTCAGGAAAAAAAATAATAAAAAAGAATAAAATGCAATCCTTGCTTTCTGGCTAGCCTTAGTTCCTGCAAGGAGGGCTTTAAAAGCTTATCACCAACACTTTGTATTGCACCCACCAGCTCTAATTTTCATTTCAAAGAAACGTTGCCTGCCAAGAGTTACCAAAGATCTCAAACTTCCCCTGGGGATAACTCTTAGTCAAATACCCCATTATTCACTGAATCTCCAACTCGACTTGAGCAAATTTCTGTTCTTCTGTGATAATGAACTAAACTTATTACTGAAGGATTATGTGCAGTAGAAAGGTAAGGTAGGAATATCTTTAAGTGTTCAGGCATAACAAAGCTTTTATAAAGGGTGCTAAACACCGATATTTTCACACCAGATTATAATGCTTCAGAAATGTAAGTCATAGTGACCAGGATATATATGAATGCTAGTGCAAAATGGCCATTATCATATTATTAAAATGGGCATGTAGATGCTGTAATCAAAAAACTTAACACTTAAGATTTCAATTTATCAAAAGCTCTTAAATCTTTGTCCAAAGTATGATTTGTCTCAGTGAGCAAGAAGCTTCAGAGGTTATGATCATCAAAGGGGGAACAGAGATGAAGGAAATAAAACATGGTAATAAGCGTAGGCCTCATTAGTTCCTCATTAGATGATGTTACCTTTTTTTGTGTGTGTGTAGGCGATGTTACCTTTTCGTGTGTGATTGTGTTTCTTTAGTAGTTGTACTTGGAAGGAAAGGGTAAAGCATGCTTATCTTCTGGGTAAAATAATTTCCTTAAGGTAGGAACATGAAATGTGATTAAACTAACAAGATTGCGGAAGAAAAATACACAAAATTGATTAAAAGAGGGCGGAAAACAAGTCCTGTGAAATCATCAGAGATATCCTGCTATAGAACTTTATCTAAAATCCTTTAATGTGAACAACTAAAATCTAAGCAAAAGTAGATTAAGAGAAAAAAAAACGTAGTTTCTAGTAAATTAGAAGGTTAGTCATTTTCATACATGATATCTTTTTTAGGTCTGCTCTTTTGCTACTTCTAGGAAAAAAATGTGTACAGAATAAGTGGCTCTAATGATGTTTAAATAATTCTTTATAAGCTTTAATTTGAAACAAAGATAATTTCCCTGAGGTCATTACCTATGTCTTTAGTTTATCATTGTGTTAAAAATTATTAAGATTTCAGCATATTACTTACTTTTGCTCAAAATATCCCTTAGGTTCAGCATGGACATTTTGGAAGCTAAGAAGCTCCTTTCTGAAGGAAAAGTGTATTTCTTGGCTGAAGTGATTTGCCATAGCAGCCTTATCATAACTTCTTGATGTCTTCCGTGGTATCTTTTCTGTCGCAGTTGACTGTCGCTACTTTGTAGATGTGGGGCAGCTAACCCAAGGAGCCTTGCTTGAGTCCCTGCTCAGAGCAACGGACTATGAGTGTGCCTCGGTTTCCTATGGATCATCTGGCATTTGCCAGTGTTGGGTGGGCTTTGCGCTCTGTTCTCCAGCGTGCTTCCCGCTCTTCTGGTAGAGTAATTGCATGATATTCTGTGATGATTTTATTTTTGATAGTTTCTACTTTTGCACATAAATAGACATTTTCAATAAAAGGAGATGATCTTATTTATGAGTTTTGAAAAGGGAATTGCTATGGAAAAATAGCTTGTAACAACTTAAATGATATTTAGTGATTCCTTCTGTAAAATTGTTTTGTCACTTATATTTGTTAAACATTTGATTACTCTGTCTGCAATCAGTGAATTTATTTATATCATTCTCATTTCATAGCCTTTATTATAATTCTCAACCTTGGTGTTTGTGAGTCAAGACAGGTAGAAAGAAAGACAGGTAGAAAGAAAGGCTGTGAAGGTGCCTACAGATGCAGGTGTCAGAATTTGGGAGAAATTTTTACATCCTTCATTTTTACATCCTACATCCTTTACATCCTACATGCTTAACTACTGAGCAAGCTGTAGATCTGCCTCTTTATGTGCAGCATTCTCTACCAGGTCCCCCCCTGGGTGAGAATAAGAAACTCTCCACTAATATCTCTTGAAAGATTTAATTGTATTCTCAAATCCTGAACGCTGTTAACTTATGAAAATGCTGATTACATTTAAAATGGGTCACCAGTGCCTTTCTTCTGAGCCTGGATGGAGCCTGAGGTGCTAGTTGTTCTATCAAACCATCGAGCATGACTTATGTCAGATTTATAACTTATCCTTATGTCAGATTTATAACTTAAATTCCATAGAGCTTGCTATTTCCGGTGAGTGTAGAAGGCAGAAATCTCCAATACTGTTGAAATCAGAAAGAAAAGTCTTGATTTCTCTTCTGGGCAGGATTCATCATATTAGAGCTACAGAGAGGAGACAACACTCTGCTCTGCAGTCTGCAGTCTGTTCGTTAGGCAATTTGGTTCAAAGCAGGAATGTTATGATGTTTTATCCAACAGTTTTCTGATAAAAAATGCAGAATCACAACGAATACTTTCTTTGCCATTTTTTTTTCACTTCTACTTTTTCCTTTGACTATCTTAGCAATATTTTGTCTTTTTATATTTCTTAACTGGAGGAGACCTGTAGAAACTAAGATAATCAAGCAAAACTTTTCTTTTTCTCTTATTATGGGAAAGACAGTATGAATTTTTGTTTTGCTTCTTTTCCCAAATGATTCCTGAAATGTAATGTTAAAGGGTAGTGTTAGATCAACCAAAATAGTACCCTTTTAAAAATTATTTTTTCTTTATCTGCCACATTTTATTTTACAACAAACTATAGATTTCCTGTAAACTAGTCTAAAATGGAAAATGAAAAACAAGAGAAAAATATTTTTTTAAATAATGTTTTTAAATATTGTATTAAAGTCATAAACAAGGATTTGGGGGATGCCTCAATGCTTACTAAAGGAAAAAACACCAAAAAAAAAATCCAGTGATTTATTTGCTTGGTTTTATTTTCTATTGTAGTAGTAGGTAGGTGACCTAAAACACTCATGTGCATTCCACAGGAATAGAAAATAAATGCATCTGTAATTGAACAGGCAACTTTTCAGAATAGGTTTTTGTATTCATTTAATGAGACAGGAGGAAGGGAAAAGGCTTTTAGAAATAATAAAGACTGAAATAAAGCTTTGGAAAGAATAAGAGTACAGAAAAACTAAGTGTTTGTAAAGGAAACTAAAAGATAAGTATTGAGCTCAACCAGCAAGATTGTTGTTGTTCTACCAGGAAAATCTGTTTTATTATGCTCTTTCTTTAATGCTTGAGTTATGTTGTCTATAAAGCAAAATTACATGAAAAGAATATTTCAAAGAACAAAAGAACAAACTCTTAAAAACCTAGAAAACCTTTAAGGAGATTAAACAGCAAGAAACAGAAGCAATGGATCTAGAATCCTGTGAATTGTGTGCATCTTCAAGAATGCAACATTTTGTGTTAGGAACAGTTTGGAGACCCCCGGACTGAGCATGAATTAGCCTCAGTATTAGAATATTAAATAATCATTTTAGGACTATATCATTAAGAGGAAGTAAATTGGGACTATATGATTTTTAGGCACTGTTGATATGCTACTGGACAAAACAAACTTTATAAATCCCAGTGAGCTGATAGAAGTTTCTATTGCATTTGCAAAAATCACTTTCTGATACTCATGGGAAACACCATGAGTATTCCATGAGTGAAACAGTGATCATAAGGTTGAAAGAATTCAGAAGAGATCTTTGCTCATTGTGCCTTTTTAATAATACTTTCTCATATGCTGGGAGGCAGTCCACTTCCTGGTTTAGCAGCAGAGAATCCATCCTCTTGCAAATATTCATCTCTTATTTAGCATTTCAGGTGTGGAAGTTGAATATATAGACTTAGAGTTTCTAAGTTAATGTCTTATTATTCTTTAAAAATAATATTCTTGAAAAAAATGTTTTTTATGTAGCTTTAAAGAGGACAGTGCTGAGAGATTGGAATGGTGAAATATTAAGGTACATGAACACACAGAGATATATAGGAAAAGCTTCCAGTTAAAAAGAACTTCAGAAATGCGTAAGTTAAACCTCTTGAGCTAATGATTCTGCATATATTTAAGAGATATAAGGATTCTCTGGCTTCAGTCTAGACCATCAGACACTTGATGTTCTAAGTCAGATGTCATTTGTAACATTAAGTATGGAAATTTCCATTCATACAGTTCTGGTGAGGGTATTTCTATAGCAATGTGCTTTACATCATAAGGATGTGGGACATTTAAGCAGACTGTAAGCACTATGTCTTGAACACATTGTTAAATAGCTTTTTCTAAAATGACTTGACTTGCATTCTGTTTTCTTGCTCACTGAATGTAAAGTGTATTTGTAAGGTCTCCCCTTCTGTGAAGTTGTTTGGAGTGAATTTCCATGTCAAAATCAGGGTCTTATCGAAAATCCTGGCTGCATCACTATATATCTTGGTGTAATTCCCTGTAGTATCATGAGATTTGTCTGTCTCTGCTCTATGAATCAGGTTTCCTCTGGTTGATTTCTGCTATTTCCATTACAATAGTGCACAAAATAAGCTCAGTATGTTCCAAACACAATAGTTTCCTTTTCCTACTGTTTCTTTGGCTTTGAAATATGTCTTCTGATCTCAGCATTTCTCTGGGATTTTTTAACGGTGGTTATTTAGTTTATTGTAATTGGTAGAGAGCTGATCTTTCATGCGTGCTCACTCCTCCATGGACACAGGGAGGATGAGATGTATATATTTGGAATAAAATGAAGAAAGGGTATCTACAAGGATATATAATGGCATATAATAATATATATTCCTCTATAAGGGATGCTTATATTTACTTTTGCTGGAACTTGAGTAAAACATTCAAGAACATTTCAAATATTTTAATTTGCCTTATGTGCTGTAGATATTGAATTGTATAGGAATGATTTGATACCAAGTTCTTCATATTACATATGGGCGATAAGAGATGATACAAATTCTCTAATATCATCACTAAAGTGGTATGTTTTCTGCAGTGACCACTGATTTGTGTGAGCTGGCAAGACTTCCCTTTCCCCCCCACCTCCCCCCCCCCACCCCAGTAATGGTTGTTATTGATCTCAGAAGTCTGCTTCGGCTGAAGTAAATTGACATTTATATCACTAACATAGCAAGAATAAAATTTGAGGGAGTTTATAGCCCTGCCCTCAAGGGCAGCGGTATCAAATAATACAAGGGACTTTAATCTCACTGCTCAAACAGAGGAGCGAAAGGCCCCATTCAGCAAAGAGCCACTTTGCGCAGCCATGTGCCAGTTTGGTTATGCTAGGTGCTCTGATATTCTCCTTATGGCCGATTTAAGAAATTTAACATAATCAAACTTGTGAAGAAAATCTAATTGAGCAAGATACAGTGGTTCATAAGGCTAGGGGAATGGTATCAATATTCAATTAAGTGTCTCTAAGCTCCCTGAAAGATTCAATTTCTGTTTCCAAGTGTTAACAGCAAAACCAAAGTGTTATTTGGATATTAGGAAGACACTGCAGTAGACAAATATATGTGTATAAGCTAAGGATCCTCAGCAAGTCTGTGGTGTGCAAATAATTTAAATCTCTTCCACAGCCCAACTGAAGCACCTAAATGTATCTGTCTTGAGCTGAGGCAGAGTTAATCCTTGAGGGAGGTTTGTGTTGATGAAAAGGGCAAGGGTTTTTTAGGGAAAACAAAATATGAGAAAGAAGATATTGTCCTTAACAAAAAAACTAACAAAAAAACTTCTTGATCTAGAATGAGATGCTACACTTTGAGTTAATGTCTCTCAAAAGCAAAAGAAAACAAAGAGTATTGCTGGAATAGGAGTCTCTTATTCATTACTCTAATTACCAGATCAGTCATTTGGGATGCTGGAGGCTATTTCAATTCTCATTTTCTTGAGAAGGCTATAAGACTGACTGCCAGTAATATTAATTTATAGAGTATATTGGAGTACAAGAAAAGAAAATTGAAGGACAGTTTCCTACCACATTGTGTTACTCGGGCAATTTTGTAGCAGGTGGTGAAGAGAGAAGTGGAAGATATAATCCTATTACGTTTCCGTGACATTGTACTGGTCCTGTGGACTGTTCCTACAGTGGGACCACATGAAATGGTCAACACCTCTAAGAATTTGGCTTTGAAAATAAACATGTGAAAAACCCTAATCGTGTGAACTTAAGTTCATAACTAGTTTGACCATAAGAAGCAAATATTTACTAAATAGCAGTTACCAATTAATTACTCAAATTCCATGTTCTATCCAACATCTCCTCAGGCATCATGCATCTGTGCTTGGTATGATGCTGGTGTGTAGCTGATAGTTTCATATATTGTATTTGTTTGTCAGATACAGTGTATTTTCTCTTTTTTTCAATCTATTTTTAGATGGAGATTTATGACACTATTTTTCTTTTGTCTGACAGTTTCTGATTATTCTAATATCGACCTTTTACAAATTGTGACTGTCCACTTCCCACTGTTTTATATAATGCCCTACAAATTTAATTCATATTTAGGTAGAGCCAAATTTTGAAGCCATCAGTCATAGTGATGAGAAATCTAAGCCTCATTCAAAACCCATTCAATCCAATGAAAGGGTTCTCATTTATTTCAATGATTAGGCTTTTTTTTTTGCCTGAGCAGGTCAACTGCCGTCAGTGGGGCTACTCATGTGCACAATTCTGTATAAGCCATAGTGAGTGAATCACAACTGGCTCTGGTTATTTCATCAGTCCAGGTATGTTGATGTTAAATTAGTATGAATGTACATGTGTGAATGTATTTCTGTTTATACGTGTGCATCCAATTTATGATGCTGTACTATTCTCTGTGTAGCAGTGCTCATAAGCCATGGAAAAGTAATCAGAATTTCCAAAATTACATCTATAAAATTGGAGCTGGATAATTCCAAACACAGACATAATTCTGTAGCAAGTCTAGATGCAGGTATTAAAGGTGAGCAAGTAAGCTTTGTCATATGTATACTCTACGCGGGGGGTAAAATTCAGCATGGGGGATATTTCCCTTTCAGGTATATATACTTTTATACAGAAATACAAATTCAATATAATCGTCTTCTCTACGTTTAAACTGATCTTTCTGTTTTTTTCTTTTCTTTGTTGTCTCATAAGAACTAGCAGTGACTTTGATAATGCTGAGCATAGATGGCTATCTATAACTGCTAGATATCAGCTACATTCATGCTGTACAGGGGATGGGAATGTATTTTGAGTGGAAAATTTTAAAGTGAGCAAGATAAATAAACAGTCTGTTTTTAAGTCTGGTAAATAAGAAGCTGAACATGGAGTGGGAGGAGGAAATAGTTCTCAGTATTATACAAACTTGAATACATATACTGCCCACTAAGGAACTCTTCTTCTCCCCAAGAAATTATATAATTTCAATTTATTTTTATTTTCTCTGAAAATAAAAGCAATGGAGAATGCAGTGACATGATCTAACCTCTAGCCATGGCTTAATATTAGATTCTAAATTCATGTATGTCTCTCTGGGATGATTGCCTTTGACCTCTGAAAATAAAATTGCATTGTGGCTTACAGTTTATTTTATGGCTATTAATAAAAGACATCTACTTAGAAGAACAGTCTTCTCTTCTGGGCACCTGACTGGAACATGGGAGATAGCAGCTGCCAGTTCTTGCATGACTTTAGTTATTTCCCTTAATTCCCCTTCAGCAAAGCGATGCAACATTTCCCCATCCTTAGCCTCTTGCAAGTCTCTGACCTTTTTTATAACCTATATGACAGTTTGGTAATTTCCTTGTTCATAATCTTCAGTCTCACAGCTTCTGCCTCTTTTCCATGTGTCTGCTACCATGAACAGAACAATGTTAGGCAGTGGTCTTTTATCTCAAAAAAAAAAAAAAAGAAAAAGAAAAAAAAGAGAGAGACAAGCAATATGCAGTGGTGATGGTAAAGGAAAAGTTTATAAAAATATGTTTTTTCAGAGTAGTCGTATGAAAATTTTTGGTGGGAAAATAATCACTTGGAAACTATAGTCACAGGATATCAAAATGCTTACCTGTGGAGTCCTGCAGGTGTTTGTTCTCGATTCTGTGTGACTGAATATATTCATAATATCTCATGGAAACATAAGATAGCATCATTTTCTGGTGATACAGAGCTATTCATGGCACAACCAACTGCATAAAACTTCAAGTTGATCTATCCTGAAGTGAGGTATGTGAGGAAATACAAATCTCCACTTTTCATGCCTTGTGGTGGGTTCTGAACTAACAATTATTACTGAGGAAAGAGAACTGATGTTGTACCATCTGAGTCTTTAAAATTTCAGTTCAGTGCTCTGTGGAGTTACAATGGGGCAAGTGCAATGCCAAGAATTCTTGGGAGAAGACCACCAAGGAAATAAATATGATTAGGCAGATTCCTTGACTGCTAAGTGCATTCTGACTGCCAAAGGATGTATTGGAGACAGGAAATATACTAAGAAGGACAACTAAAAAGAAGGACAATGTAAGGAACAGTTAAATAGTTCTTCAGATGGGGAGTTAGATGTCATGATGGCATAGAAACCGTGGTATATACATGATATTTCATTACTGTAGGACCAAGGAGGTTCAGAGCAAAGCCAAGGAGATAACCATGTGCAGTGTGTAGGACTGCAATGCAGGATGTAGTGGTGTAGGCTTCTATAAACCCTCAAACTTCGCCAAATGGTAGCTATGGCTTGGCACCAGGCTTGATACGGAGATACCGTCTCAAGTGCTGCGTTCCTGAGCTTTCAGTTCAGGCAGTGGAAAGATGTTCTCCTGGATGTTCCCTGCTGCCCAACAGGCAGAAGGGTTAGTATCTGGGCTGGCTGAGCCCAGCGTTGGTCTCATTTGCTCTACTAACCAAGTCTTCATTAAGTCTTTACAGAAACAAGCAGGAGCTATATCTAACTGATACCATTGCTGTTGCCCAACTCCTGTACAGTCGCTTTTGGCAGCTCATTAAAACTGCTCAATCAAATAGAAAACCATTAATGAAGGTTTGTCAGTAAAACCTTTGGGCAGTGTGACATACTGCTATGCGATTCGTGTTACTCTCCTTTGAAGAGAGAATGAAACGCTTATTTACACGTTTGTCCTGTCTTATACAACAAACTAAACCACCATACTAAAATTGATTACCAATAGACCATGGGATTTCCCTGGAGCTCTGTGGCTTACTTTCTGGTTGTGCTAAATGTAGAAAATATATCAATAGGAAGCACTAGGCTATTATCTGAAATAGCTCCCCAGGCAGAGACATTTTGGGAGAGAAGTTTTGCAGATCATATTACAACTTAACTGATCAGGTTGTACTTGCTACCATTTACAGGAGTTTAATTAGGGGAGCAGCAGATTGCCATAATTTTAGCCAGCAGTGTCTAGGGAAGCTGGATTAATAAGGAAAAAATGGTGGTGAGAGTATTAATTGAAAAAGATACCTCAGTGACACTTTCACAGCACATGACATAATTCCACTGGGAAAAGCTAAAAGCAGAAGAGGCAAAAACATGATGAACCATTAAAATGTGAGACAAATGCACTGAACAAAGAAAGGAGAAAAGAATGTTGTTTTGCGCTTGGTGAGTGTGTTTAAACAGTGGGAAAATCTCTCAGCTGCAAATTAAACATGACAAAAATTTTGGAGCACAGAGTAGTTTGAGTTTCTGTTGTCCTTTAAACAGTAGCTCTGAATTTTTCACATCTGAGCCTTTTTTTGAGGAATTTTTCAATTATTCTGTAAGTCATCATGTGCCCTTCCTCTGTGTATATATCAAGTGCTTGTCCACTAGATCTTACATCATTTATAACAGTTGTATCTCAAAGGCTGGAAACCTTACTTTTTCATAATACTTTGACTATGTATAGGCAAGCTTATCAGGACCAGCCTTTTACCTGAACAACGTTTATGCTCTTCAGACTCTATTCAAAAGTTCATTTTTTTCTGTCCAGTAACCAGCATTCTTAATAGAAAATATATACCCCTATCTTGTTGTAGGAGGCAGGTTTTTTGATTAGGAACTAGTAAGTCCATGAGGTGAATTGTTGGTTTAAGCTTGGATAGCAAGATTTTAAGAAGTGTTAGAGAGTATTAATGCATTCTGATGGAAGCATAGAAAAGAGTTCTGTAAGAACATTTCCAAATTTATTTTGAGGGAGTTTATTAATGAAAAAAAAATTCTAAAACAAGATAAACTCTCAAGTCTGATAGTGTCCAAGGAGAATACAACAAGAGCTACTAGCTGCAGTGCAAACTAGATATTCCCTAGTTGTGCTGGTTGAACATTGAACCTGTTCCTTCTGTGCAGTTAGCTTAGAGCATTGCCTCAAGTCTCTCCCATGGTCTGTTGCTCTTGCTATTACAACCTCAGAGCTCCCAGGAAGCAAACAGCTCAGATGCTGCTAAGTCGCAGGGGGTTAACCTTGCAAAGGAGTCCTGCTTTCAGCGTAGAATTAAAACAATGCCTTTTTTTTTGTAGAAAATGGCAGTGTGAACTCTGAGCACTGTATATCTCAAGATTAGGTAGGAATGACTCAGAAGTATGTAGTGATTTATTTTGATTTTGTTATGAACTCTGTGTATTTAAAGATAAGACATGCTTTTCTTAATAAAGAAGTATAACCAAAAAATAGGATAGATATGTGAAGGCATTTATATCTGTTACATGCCAAACCTATTGACTTTCCCAGGGAGTAAACTTATACTATCTTTGCCATATTATATTTGTGCTTCTCTAAGAGAAAAGAGATTCTTCTGTGTTTAATGCCATTTGTGTTGTAATTGTCTTGTTAAAAGGTAAGTGAAAGGAGATGAGTTTTTCCAAAATCATTTTAGAATTTTTTTTAAATAAAACTGTGAATTAGAGTTTGGTTATGTAATGCTTTTATATTGCCGCTGCAGATATATTTGTATTTTAATTTTTTGTATTTTAAATATTTATCTCTTATGTATGGTACATTCACAGCACCAGCATAAGCATTCACTTAAAGTATAGCAAAGATATTGCTAGAATAGGAAGAATTTCTGATTAAAAGATTTTAAAACATAACTTTTTTTTTTGAACCATATCAAGTTATACCAGATTTTTGAGCAGCAGTTGCAAAAACACAGTGAAAACGAACTCACTTCCCATGCGGGCCTCTGTTAACCCCTCTCCCTGCTGCATGTACCACTCAGCCTTATAAAATAAGATTTCTATTAGCCTAATAAAAGAAAGATTTCTATTTTCAATGTGTTTTGAAAAATATGATCATTTTCACTACTTTTTTCAATTTTTCATTTTTTTTCAATATTCTTATTTTATTCAAAATATTTAATGTCCTGTTATCTCACTTAAACTCCATGCCCTCCTATGTATACATCCTTGCTTACTTCTGAGGCATGTTAAGTGAAAGAAATGAGAAAAATATCTATGAAAAGAAAATTTCTAAAAATGTTTCTAAGCCATATTGCTCTCTATCTCATAAGAAATCACAGTAGATGACATGTCCTTTAGGAAGAGTTTTTAAAACATTTCTTTCCTTCCTCAAATGTACATTATAATCACAAATATACATTATAATTTTTAGCAAATAGTTAATGATGGCTTTATATTCCTCTCTATACAAGATTTGCTACCTGCATACTCAGCATAAAAATGGGATAGCAATAAAAGTAAATAATACCCCTTGGAAATCAATGGAGTAAAATGAAAACATGAGAGCTTGATTCATTCAGGAAAGATAAATAGTATTTTTATAAAATTCTTTCCTTTACAATGTGAATTTCATGACACATGAATATCACAATGAACATATTCTTTATTTTGGTTTTCTTGTGAGGCTGAATCGATGAGAAAGGATAAAGGTGCTGGTGTCTGTTAAGAGTGCTCTGAAGCTCAGAGCGTAAGGGATAATGTCTGGGCAAAAAATAAAGCATGGTAGGGAAAATAATATAATTCCTCCAAAAGGCTGAATGACTCCAGGATTCTTGATTATGATTTCTTCTTCTACATATGAAGAAACAAAGCTCAATAGAGGAGAGGAAAAAAAGGATGAGCAGAAATATTAAACTCTACTTTTCTCTAAAAGATGCCTGCAAAGAGAGGGATCACTAGAGCAAATTAGTCTTGCCTAAAGTGTCAGTGTTCCCTGACAAAATTAATTCTAGCAAAGGCAAAAGCCTATAGTTGGGCACTCTGTGAGTTGTGCGCATTAAACTATATTAGTTTTCAGGGACTGGAAATAAAATTCCAACAAACACCTGTGAAATATAGAGTTGAACAGAATGCTAAGTGTTTTCATATATGTTTTGTCAATTTCAGTATTTTTTTCAGGATCACTTGAAATGTTGTGGTTCACTTTCTTGTTTTTTCATACTTGATATAATTCCTCCTATGGAAACTGGCTGTTATTTTCTCCTTGATCAAATAAAAACTCCAGTTTTGTCTTGACAGAAATTCCAGAGTGGAATTTTAGAAATCAAGTGGCTCCTGAATCTTTGAGAAGCCAACTAGCAGGCAGTGTTCACCCTGGAAGGCAGACAGTCTAGAAACAACTTATTTTCTCTGAACAGATGAAAATAGAGTTACCAGTTCCAAAGGAAATTTGATCAGATGTAGAGACGTCACATATAGTTATGGTCTCTGTATTGCCTGTTCCATACTAGCTGGTTGTCAGTCATCAACCCTCATCAATCACAGAAAAAGCTACTTTTTCCAGTTGCTTTCTAATAAGGATTTTTTATAGTTTTCTTTCCATGATTTTTACCATGAACTTGTGCTTTCTCATGTAATGTCACTGATATTTTTTGTGTTATGTCTAGGAGAGGGAAAAAAGGGAAATTCCAAGCTAGATTCTGGTGTATTACAGCCATGGATCAGGTTATTTCAGAAAAACACATAGAGCTGACAACTGAATCACAGAATCACAGAATCTA
>JAUBOD010000613.1:2946324-2968488 GCA_032353885.1 Nothura maculosa | reverse complement strand
GGATGAGCAGCAGTTGTACATGGTGCTAACATCAGGGCATTGCCGCTTGCCCGACTTTATTTGCTTTTCATTTCTCTGGTCTTGTTAAACCTCATGCTTATAAATCAGGAAGATGCAAATAGAATGAGACAAGTAGTGACCCCTATATGAATTTATTGTGTCTTGCTTGGTATGAGATTGAAAATCTAGTGAGTAGTGTAGCACTTAGTAATTAATACGGTCTGAGGCTGAGCGCTGTAATAAACTGGTAACAGAAGCATATCATAGAAGAATGAATCTTTACCTAAATTTGCTAGTATAAAGAATATAAGGACTTTTTCAAGCAGGTCTGATGAGAGAATTGTTAGTGGAATTACTTGATAAGTTGGACCCAAAAAAGTCAGGTGAAATTTAATAAGGATAAATGTAAAGTATGTTAACCATACCTATGTGTAGATGTGGTGATTGGGGGACATCGTGAATTTGAAGAAAGGTATCATAGATATCCAAGTGAGTAGGAGATTTGTGTGTGCGCTAAAGCTAAGATGGAATTCTGGCATCTCTGCTGCTTGAAGTGCTAGCTCCAGGCTTGGGGCATTAGACCACATGAATGGGAAAACCAAAAAGGATGTTGACAAACTGGAAAGTCTCCAGAGAACAGCTTAGGAAAAGGGTAGTAAGATATGTGTTACAGGGAGATTCAGGAGCAACTGAGCTTCATCATCAAAAAAAAAAAGTGAGAAAGTTCACATCTTGACTTTCAGTATTGGAAACCATAATTTAATATCAAAGATTTTACAAGAGCTGCTGACAGGACACTGAAGCGAGACAAATTCAGAATAGAAATAAGGCTCTGTTATTTACCAACAGGAAGTAATTTATCATGGTGATGGTTTCCTCTGCTCAAAATCAGAGCCGTACCCTTTTCTTCGTGTTCTTGTTCTGTTCAGCAGAAGCTCACAGTCTGTGTTGCAGAACAGATGAGATAAATGTGTTATTGTGATCCCTCTTCAAAATCTATGCAACTACAAAACTGAAACTAAAGCAGCTGGTACTCTGCTGGTATAAGTATAACAGTGTTTTGCAATGTATTATCTTTTAGTGTGTCTTTTGTAAACTAGTGTGTCAGGGAGCTTGCTGATAAAATGGTGCTGGAGCTTCTTAAACCAAATTTCAATTCAATAAAAAGTCCAATTAAAAAAAACCTTGAAAGACTAAGTCTAGAGAAATTTTTGGGTTGTCAATAAAAAAAAAAGGAAAAAAAGTAATGTTTTCCACGAGAAAAATGTATGCCATTGCAATCATGATAAATGCCCCATAAGTGACAGATTGTGGAAGCTCAGGAAGCTGCTGAATGATATTGTCAATTTTAGTGTTTCTCTTGACTAGCTGGATAAATGTCCTGCATTTCAGTGCTCTGGCACAACCATTTTTTTTTTTTGACTTTCAAAGATAAAATGTTAGCTATGAAATGATAAATTTCATGCAAACACAGATAAAATATTTTTAATATAAATCACGGTAAATTTAAATATAATAAAGGAAAAATGTGAAAATTGGAGACTTTCAGATTGATGAGCTTTGCTCTTACTGAAGAGTAATGAAGCTGGCAACGATCTGTTCTACTCGAGGTAGCAAGCTTGAGTTTGGTGTCACTTGAGAACCTTGCAGGTCAGAGTGGATTTTCACCAGAAAATTCTAATTTTAAGACTCACAAGGTACAAGTGAAGTTGCTGGGACTAGATACTGCCCTGTATCTTCAGGGCTAGAGGAGTCAGTTTGAAAATCTTGGAGCCCTGAAAGCCAATCAGGCTGCATGCTTTGTAGCCCTGAATGCCCCCAAGAATCCCAAGGCAAGTTGGATGGGAAACAAGATAATCTTAAATTCTATGGAGGGCCCAGAATTTGGTAGCTTGAAACTAAAGGAGTTCTGTGAATCATTTCATTGTCAATAAAATATGAACAAAAAAGAGATAATGAAAACTTGGTCCAAGTTTTCTCCCTTTTATTAGTGTTCTGCGATTCTGCTGTTTATAGCTTGTGGCAATTCCGTTTTGCTGCTACTCCTATTTGTGTGCAGTGTATAAGCAGACACCAAAGGACTCTTTAGAAAACTGTATGAAATCTATATAATAGGTTAGATAGGAAAAGTTGATGATCTATATTGAAAAAGTTTATATTTTGAAGTTGTCTTTGTTAGAAAATACAAATTGGTATTCAGTTTGTACTAGATAGGCAGGGAGTGATTTTTTTCTGATTATGCTCTAAAGTAGGTGGCCATTTCAAAATCCACCTATCTGAAATTAAAAACAAAGCATTTTTTTTCCAAGCTATAATATTTTTAACTCTTGTTATTGCTTCACGCAACTAAATGGAAATGTACTGTCTAGCAATGAAAATTCAGGTAGTTGTTCTTGTTGCTATGGCTACTTCAAACTATAAAACTTTCTGTAGGTTGCACTTAAAAATCATTTCTTACATACTCTAGACACAGATCAACAGAAATGATAACCATACAAAATAAAAGCTGAAGAGCAAAACATCTTACTAGAGATCTATTTTTTTTTCATTACCACTACAAATGGCATTTATTGATTTACCTGGTTTTCTAGTTTGATTTCTATAAAATCAAATCACAGTTAAATTGGATTTTGATATATCTCCTGAACAAGCTGTGTTTGGTTAAATAAATAACATAGAAAAATGGTTAAGAACAGAAAATATGAACATGAAAAAAATCAGATAACATTGCAAAACCCTCATTATTTCACAATATTCTTTTGGTTCACAGCATATAGAGTGGCTAATGCACCAACTGATTTCTGTTCTCTTTCAACAAAATTACTATTTAGTGTTGAAAGCAACAAAGCTTTAGACTTGTTTTAACTGGATGCATCACTAACAATTTTTCTTTTTCCTGAAAGTGTCAAATGAAAGGCAGAAGAGAAAATTAACCTTTGCATAAGAGCTTACTGTTCATTTAAATTTAATAATGTGTGCTCATTCAAGTTTTCAGATTGATAAATAACCAATTAGAAATGCTACACTTTTGCTTTTTGTGCTATATGTGATATGCAAGCTTAATAAAAGAGAAAGTAATTATATTGACTATTGGTATCAATGCATTTGTGTACTGCCAACAGAAGAGAATTTAAAATCAACAGTTTCTTCCAATAGTAACACAAGCCTTTTGCAAAGCTTATAAGTTTATAAACTTCTTGGAGAAACTCCAATGAGTAATGCCATATAATGTAAAATCATTATACTAATTATGGAAATTATTATTACCAAAGTGCATCTTAATTCTCTGAACATCAGAATCACTAAATTCTTGATTGCAGTAATTGTATTCTGGATTAGATTTGGCTGCGTCTGTAAAAGGAATTGTCTTGAAGAGCAGAAACTTTTGATTCAGGGAAGAAGTGTAAGCAGCACTGTTTATATAGCAAGTCTGATACGGAGTATGAAAGCCTTTTAGAATATATCAGGGTGATGAAAGTGCTGGGTTTCTTCTTTGGACTTTGCCCACATAAGGAGGTTTTGCTTCTTTTTAAAACTGTTATCGTTTCCTTTAGGATAAGAAAGTCTGTTGGTGTGTCCAGTTCTGTAGAATTCAACACAAAACCTGAAAAAATTACAGGGCACGATGACTACTTTAAAACAAGATGTTGTGATATATTTGTTCTATGTGGCGTGGTTAAATAGCTATAATGGTGATATTAATTTCTGTAGAAATATGTTGAAGTCAGAACAGTGTGATCTGAGTAATACCTACACTTCTGACAATTTGGTTAGAATTTTCAGTATCAGTATGAATGTAGTATCATACTCAACACATTCATGCTATTAAACAACAGTTGTATATCAGCATAACAAGACATGCATGTAGAGATCAACTCTGCTATCTTTATTTCCTTTATTTGTCACTTTTATTTGACTACCTTCTGCAGAGAAGGCCTCTCATTTGGGAGGGACTCATTTAGCTCAGCTTTGAGAAGCAAAAGCATAAGATTTGTGAGATGGTAGAAGAGAAGATATTTTGAATGTTTATATAAGAAAAACCTGAAAACAAAGTCTTACGAGAGTTCATGAAAAATTCGGGAGCTAGGTAAATGTGAGATAATACTTGGGACTTTCGGCTTAGCCCAAATAATCATTCTGCTCTGTTTTTTCCTTTATTCTCTTATGTATTGTTTAATGTCACTTAAAGGAATATGTTTGCTTGAATGACTTCCTCTGCAATGGCATATTAAGGAGTCACCTTTTGCAGTATTAAAACAATTTCTTTTGTTTATTTCTACAAACAAAACCCCATTGTTTGTGGGTTTTAAGGGATAGAGAGAAATAGTTGCCACAGCAACTGATATATTTTTACAAATGTATGTTTACTTTCATTGGAAGTTCAGCTTGACAGGAACATTTTTCCTTTTGATCATTTGACTTTACAAAACCACAGCTAATTACAAAACCAATTCTCTTCTGGTGTCCTGAAGGTTAATACAAAATCCAGACAGCTAGGGAGTTTATGTAAGGAAAATGTTTTCTCAGAAGGTGGAAAAAAATAACCCTCCTTCTGTTCTTTCACCTAAAAATATTAAGTTTTAAAATTATGTGTTACTGCCAGGTTTATAAAATACCCATGAGACTTAAAGAAAAAAAAATCTATTCTTTTTTTCCTTCAGCTGGCTTCCTAGAGATATCCAACATCCAAAATATTAGTTTCACTGTTTTCTTTTCAACTCAATAAATCTGAGTTCCCTCTTTACATGGGCAGTTTATATCGAATATACTAAGCTAATTTCAGGCTTAATCTGGGTTTTCAGATACTACGTTTTTGAACATTGTAGTTAATATTAGGGGAAATTAGCCAAAGTCCTTTAGCGTGCTTAACTGACAAGATTTTAGATGTTCCATGACTATATGAAAAAAATAGAGAACAACCATGTGTTGGAAATCATTTTTCATTTGGACTACATCTCCCATAATATAGCTGTAAAGGTATATTTACGTTCAGATTTAACTCTATAGGAGGTACAGAAAGACTAAAACAGAAATCGGAAGGTATGTAAAAAAAGAAAAGAGACAAAAAAGCTGAATTACCCATCTTAAATTGTAGCACAAGTGAATTTTAAATCATTTGAATGATTTACTAAAAAAATCAGTACTCTGAAAATTGAGATTAAGATAATTTTCACTGTGGAATTTATTGAAGTGGAAAAAAGAATAAAAAGCCTGATTTTTTTTGGATTATTATTACATTAGACTTTATCTAATTATTACATTAGATTTTTGCCCAAATGCTCCTCTAGAAGCAAACAATGGTTTATAGCTCCTGGAATTTTACAGAATTTATAGAGTTTTGTTTTACAAAGCAAAAGCAATAGATTTCTGTGGATGTTTGTTTATTTATTTATTTATTTTCATCTAGGAATGCATAGAAGAACTGGAAGAACTTCTTGTTCCAGTTATGGTTTGTAAGGACAGGATAAGGGCATTGAAAAGTTTAAAATGTCATGAACATTATATTCAGACAAAACCACTGGTGTTTCTTCTTTCCAGCAACATGAGAAATGTTATCTTGAATATAGCTTGCATATTGTTATTTTCCTAGTCCTTAATAGTCTTTTGCTACTAAGTGCAATAGTTGCAATAGTGAAAGAAACTGCAAGTTAATGTAAGCGAATATGCTCTTCCAAAGGCAATTTTAATGCCCTAGGAATGCTTGCAATATCTTATCCTAAATGAAGATTTTATATCTTTTTTTTTTCCGTTTTACTACTTAAGTATTTTTCAGAATTTTAAAATACCAGTTTACAGCCTGAGAAACTCCTCAGTCTCATTTAGTGGAAGGCAGTAGTAATATATGCATTTCCTTAAGTTGGGGGAAAAAGTGGGGAGAAACATCATGACCAAATAATGTAAAAATTACTTTAAATCAATTTCTGATGGAGTTTGTGCAATATAAGCCTGTAATTCTCCCTACCTATATTTGAATCACTTTTGTCAGCTTTTTATAGTTTTCTTCAGTCTGGTTCAGGTTCTGCTTTGGCTGTAAGGGAAAGAACTGATTTCAATTACGTGGCCCTCTGCAAATGTCTCTTTTGGTTGTTCCTTTTTATTAGTCACAGTACCTCTTCTTTCTCTTGTCTTGTCTTTCTGAGAAAATGGAAATTTGCCATCCTCTCAGCCACCTGATCAGCCACTCTTTTCTTTGCCGTTGTTTTCTCAGAAAATTCCTCGTTTCTTTCTGTTTTACTTTGCTGTACTTTTCCCTTAAGACTTCTATCAACTGAAGAGAAAAATCAAACTGAATATTGTGGGTAGATGCACATACTATATTTACAGAAATCTGATAATACAACTCCATTTTCAATATAATTGTTTTGTGTTTAATGTATTTTTAATAGCACCTATTAGAAGTTGCCTATTTCAAATACTTTATGAACTATTAAAGTTAATTTTAAGTCACTTATGTGAATTTAATAATTACGCCTTTTCATATTAACTCTATGTTGTAGTAGAACCCTGTGTACAAAGGCTCTTTGTAAAAATATAAGCTAAATCTCATACATTCCAATAGTGTCTTTTTGGCTGAGCATATATTTTAAGACTTAGAAGCTCCACCCACATATATTTAATACTAATACATTTATCTTTGATATTAGCTTATATAATTAATATTTTATCAGGATTCAACTCCAGCTTGAATCTGATGTATATTCTCTGTCCATTGAAAGGCTCAATTCTGCATTTCTTATATTATTTTAATATCATATTTTCTTTGTGACTAATAGACAGCGTGACTCAATTAACAGATATAATATCACAACTTTGAGAGAATCCTTCCAAAGAACATTTAGTTTATATTTTATCCAGCGATTACTCCACATTGGTGATTGCTGAAAGAATATCATCAGTGTGAAAGAAAAAAAAACCTCATAATTTTACAAAAAAAAAGACAAAAAGAAAAAAAAATCCATTGCAGATGTGACAACAGTCACCAGTTCTTTAAAGTCCATCACTTTTTTTTTTTAAACTGCAAGTTAGTCTCTACTGCAGTTGCTCATTACATTCCACCACAACCAAAGCTTAATCAGAAGAAATCTGTCTAATTAAAGGATATTTTATCATCTTAGTTTGACCATATTTCCAAATCACATCTAGTTGTATTTGCTGGTTTCTTATAAAACTGTGCTTCATCTTACAGTCGTTTATCATTACCTTTGGCATTTTATTGCACCTTTTCCCTTGATTTTTAGCGTAGACGTTTTCTTGTTTCTGTATCTTCCCTTAGGCATAGAAGCCATTGTCTTCCTTTTATTGCCTTCTGTCCTTCTGTCTCCTGCCAAAGAAACTGTCCCCAAACACCTCTTATGGCCTATCTTCCTTTGCTCATTCAGCCCCTTGGCAAAAATCTCACTTTGTTACAGGAGAGGTAGATGTCAGATTGGTAATGGGGGAACAAAAACGGAAGAAAGTAGATTAAATCAATTATTACGTATCTCCATCTCACTTGGAAAATACATAGTAATGTTCTAAGGTTTCTTTTACCTCACTAATCTTTCCACCTATTTTAGGCTCTGAATTTCTTTGTTCTCTCTTAGAAGCAAGATGTAAAATACACATTGCCATGCCTTCCTTGGTCTACTCCTTTTGTCGCAGGAACAATAGGAGCCTAAATCAGGCCTGTGGATCTCATGTGGCTTCAGTAGTTTTTTCACTGCACAAAGGATGACTTATTTCATTCTGGTGCTAGTGTTCTCTCTAACAATATATTTCCCAAAGTATGGTGTGCTGCCTGTTTTGATGGTTCCAGGTCATTAGATGCTGTCGAGAAGCTAAAAAGAATGAAAAAGGGAGACAGTCTTTCAATATGTGGCTTCTGGAAGACAGACACTACACAATTAGTAAATGGTTTTGAGGGTATTTAAGTATTTTTAGTGAAGAAGAATGAGGAAGTGTTCCATCATCACTCTTCCTTGTGTTTCATGACTTGATTGTCCTCGAGATAGTGTAAGGTTAGAATATCTGGTAAGTTAAAGTGTGAGGAAAAAAGAGCAATGTTTAAGCACAGCTTTATTTTACATGGTTGTAAAATTTTGTTTTTATTTTGTATTAGAGAACACTCTACATTTAAAGGGTATTGTTTTCCATTAGCAATGAAAACAAACAAGTTTTATTTTTTTGCAGATACACAGGCTTTTATTGTGACTCTAAATTTTGTTTACATTGGTGATACAATAGGATGCCTGAAGAGTTTTTTGGATTTTGTTTTGTTTCTATTCTGCAATTGTGCTTCAGGCAGTCAGTCATACAAATATGTTTCTGAAAGGTTTAGACAGATTCTCTATATAAAGCTGAATTCCAAGAAATGTATCATTTCATCATATTTAATTCCTAATCCTGTACCTGAAATTCTTTATAGGTGCTGTAAAGTATTGTGCAGTGTGATGGCTTAATTTTCTCCCAGTTCTGTGACATATTCAAATACATCTCTCTTCGGAAGTGAATGTAGATATGGAGAAACATGGAAAAAAAAAATAAGATCAAGGATTTTAAATGGTGCTGGACCTCAAATAGTGTCCAAAAGATCTGCAATGCTGAGAGGACAAGCTTGAGTTAAAAGAAAAAAACAGGTAGCTCGATCCACAAGTGGGATATTGGTTATCATACAGGAGATGTAGATTGTCCCTGAGTGATCATTTCACTAAGGACCTCTCAGTTCAAATGAGGGTTTTGCCTTGGGTTTCCTCAAGCTTTTGCACAGGCCTAAAACATATATTTTCATTGTTGTTCCAAACATGGGTGAAATGATTATGCATTATTTAAAATAATTATTCTATAGAAAATATAGTTTGCAATATGTACGTAAAGCATTGTATTTTTGATCAGGTATTTCTACTGTACAGATTTGTCCCTACAGCATTGTTAAGAAATAGGGCTCTAACTTTCCATCCAGGACTGAGTTCAGTTAACTTTTGACTGACAAAACTTTTACCAGATACACTTTGTGCTGAATTTATAGGGACATGACCAATAAATGGAAAATCCATTATTACCCATCTATGTACATGTTAATTGACTAATCTCTAGATTTTCATATTAATTGACTCATCTATAGATTTTATACATTATTTCTATTTTGAATTTGTCTAGCTTCATTTTCCAATCTTCCAGACACCTATCTTGTATCTTATATATCTTGTATCTTGTATATCTTGTGCGTACACAAATATCCAGTATTTATCCAGTATTTTCTATCATGAGAGGGTTTTTTCTTTTTCTTAAATACTGAGAGTAACTCACTCCTGAGTGGTCTTTTTCATGAACTAAACATGCTCCCTAGAATTGAGGATGCACTAAAAATGAGCAAAGGCCACACAGATTTGCTCACTCACCACTTTAAGAAAACCCAAGTGCAATTCACCTGAGCTTGAATATCATCTGCATTCAGTAATGAATTATCAAATGCTTTGTTATGCTCATATGATTTGTCACAACTTTTTTTTTTTTTTTTTGTACATTCCTACGAGTATATACAGCCGTTTATGCTTGCCTCTATTTGCTCATATTGAATATGATCAGGTCATGATCAGTGGTCCCTGAGTGGCCACTCGGTTCCAACTCAGTGAGTAATCTTTTTTTCTAACCTAATGAACTCCATAGCATTTCTCTGGGAGTTCTGAGGAAATGAGATAAGAACAAGAAGAGGAGTTGTGCTTGCTTAATTTTACCTGCAGAACACAAAATGTTGAAGTCCTGGCTGGAGATAGTGATTTTGTCAATAATCTCAGTTTTGTTGGCGGATGTCCTTACTGTGCATTCCTGGAAGGATTGGCACATGAGTAAGGGTGAGTGGGACTGGTGCTTTGAATGAGGAGGAATGTAGGGAGGAGAGGTGAACTTGGCTACCTGCCTTGTTGTGAGGCCTGAGGGGGCAGATGTGTGCAAGGGATGCCTTCAGGGTTCTGCTTTGATTTCAGAGATTTTAAAAAAAATTAAAACTGCTGGCACAGCATATGTACAGTGGCTTGTGGCCTAAATAAAGGTACAAAATAGTGTTTCTCCTAAGATCTGTCATGTTTTCCATTGCCTGACCTTGGCCAATGTAACTGAGTTGCTTTGGGGGAAGCTGGATGAGGGATTGTGAAGAAGCTGCAACACTAGCCTCCAAATAAGAGCCTCTTTCAGTAGAGTCTGTCTTGCCTCCACCTTGCTCCTGTCTTTAGCTTCTCACAGTGTATTTGCTTGGAGCTGGAGCAAGTTTCTGTACGGAAACAGGTTGCTGTCCATGGCTGGTTGCCTCCTACCTGGCCTCCTGCCTCCTACCTCCTTGCCTCCTTCATTGCTTCCTGTTACATAATTGGCCATTTTTTGTGTGTTTACATATATGTGAATCCATTTATTTATGCTGTATTTATGTATTCTGTATTTCTAACACGTCATTACTGGGATTCTAACTAACAAAGATGAAGTATGGTTGTAACCGTTGTCTATTAAACATTTACCTGTTGTTTTATGGCAGAGAAAATTATCTTTCTGTGTTTTTGCCATAGCTTCACAATCTATACTAGATTATTTCCTGCCAGAAAAAAAAAGGCCAGATGTGCAACACAGTAACCACATTAACTTGATCAATACACCACAGAGGAATGATTGAACTTTATAGGAAGCCTGAAGTAGGTCATATATCACAGAGATATCTCTTAATTCATCATGGGCTATTCGTATGTAATAAAAGAAATTCTTGTTGGGAACCAGCACAAGTGTTCTTATTAATTACATTTTTATAAACTATTCTGATTGAAGCCTACTGTCACTGTCTGTCCATGACTGTCCCCATATATAAGCCCCTACTTTTTTGCCCCCCTACTTTTAGTTCTTTTAACACAAAGTGATATTTTAAGATAGATTTGAAGATAGATTAATTTTTAAAACAGATATATAAAGTGATCTAACAAGTTATTTCACTGCTTAAGGAACATAAGTTAGTATTATGGCAAAAAATCTAATTCAGTAGAGTGTGATGCATGTTTGGTAGCCCATCTCATCTGCAATTGTAATATCAGAGGCCAAGGCACATATTACATTCTGTCACTTTGTTACAAAAGAAGTGATTCTTTTATTCTTAATGGAGGAGAGACCTCCCAGTCATTTCATTAAATGATTTTCCTTTTTGCTTAGTTTCTTTAAAGTGTCTGCATTTCAGAATAATTACAAGGACAAATTTTATTGTTTACCACTGTTTTTGAATAAATGTGGCTTTGAATAAATGTGATGGCTGAGCAGTCTTCTCACCCCTAGAGGTCGTCCTTGCAAGCCAGATGAGGTAGTCAGATTTGCAGCTATAATAACGACTACTCCACAAAGCTCTAAAATTCACCACCTTATTTGTACCAAAATGCTAATATAGTCTACATAGTAGCTTACCTGCAGGCTAGTCATGATTTAAGTATTCTCAATAAGTCATAAGGATAAGCATTGGTCGACCATATATGCCAAAAAGACCGGGTCATTGGTTTGCTGAGATCAAAATCCTGCAATCATGGTCTTCAGAGCATGTGTAAGGACTGTGCTAGTAAGCAGGATAGCAGGATAGCTAAATAGACCTTCATTTGCTTGCTGTGTGCATTTTGTCAGAGGGGTGGGATTCTTTCTTTGTCTTTTTTTTTCTGCTCTTTAGAAGTATCTCTATAATGAACGAGCACTTTTACATACATTGCTCAAGGACAGTTCATTGATATGTCTTGTAAGAGTCTAGTTGAAAATAAAGTGATCTCCAATGTTTTGACTTCCCAAGAATATGTTGTTGGAAGAGAAGTTTCTGCATTATAAAATTAATGCGATATCTATATTAGCTTACAAAAAAGTGCATATTTTCACTTAGCGAAATAATTAGCTAAGCTGTTTACATGATGAGGCAGTAATTACTAGATTCAATATCATTGAAATAGTCAAGATTAAAAAAAGAACTTCAGCTTAGTCTTTGGTGGTAAGTGAATGTCAAAATTTAAATAGATTGTTTAGAAAAGCATCACAGGTGGAAGATGAATTTGTATTGGTTCAGATAATTTGACAGGTTCATAAGAAAGCAGTCCTATCTGAAGCATCCTGGCAGAATACACCTTAATAAAGGTGTATTTTCATCAGTAAAATCAGAGAGTTTGGGGTCTGGTTTTCATCCAGTTGTTTACTTTGTTTGCAACAAGGTCAATATTTCAGAGATGTTTGAAAGTCTAAGCAATTTGATTATTTTTTGGGGCAGGAACTTTGATTTGATTGACTCAATATATATAGATACGTAAAATTATTTATCAATATTGGTAAGTTTCTAACAGACCTCAGAAGAAAGAGGAAAAACTTCTGTGATTGATTGTAATCAGACCTGTAGGACCATAACCATTGCTACCTTTTCATGTTTTTATTCTATGGTAATAGGCATTTAACTTTATGCATCGGGATATTCACTAAATAGCCTGCTAAGTGATTCCCCACAGCCAGGCAGCTGGATCACACCTGCCCTAGATCTCTTTGCGAGGGAGAGGCATCGAGGCAGGTGCTCAGGTTTCAGAAAGCTTGCAGTGACCTGAGCTATAGGAAGAGTGGTGTTTGATTTTCCTACTTTCCCTTCACATCATCAAAGTACAAAACTTGCATACAAGCTGAAATGTACGGACCTTGTATGATCGTGAAATAGTGATAGAATTAAATAAGCGTTTACCAAGACACAGTAGGGCCCTAATTTTAATGAGCTATAAAACTGATATGAAACATTGTGTACAGGATGTTGTATTTTTAGCATGTCTGTTAATGACTAAAGACTTGACAATTTCTGGGGAAGTTATCTCTGGTGTCTGTGGAAACTTTGCTTGAACAGAAAGGGCAGGATCGAGAATGATGGCTACTTTGGGAATTTGGCTTTCCTGCTGAAAGAAACCTAAATACGTTTATTGACTTATTATGTACTTCTGATTATTTTTTGTCCTTGGAACAAATTTTACACAAATCTGCTTTATTTTGATTTTTTTCCCCCATCTTTTCCTTGTTCAAATGATAATAAGTCAGTATTTATTTAAAATTCACAACCAAAACAGAGTAAATCCTCAAAATGTTCACCTGAATTCAATGTAAATTTTTTGTATCAATTCCAATAAAATAGTTATCATTTGTTCCCCAACAAAAAGTCATATTATGACTTTTCTGTATGCTGGAGGATTTAAAAATATTTAAAAACATTTTTAATATTTCAAAGTATTTTTCTTATGCTGCTTTTGGCAAGTGACCATTTATGATGTGTCTGGCAAAGTCACTAAGATGAAAATATGGAACAAACTCCCATTACTTTCCCCTACAGAGTAAATAGACATTGAAAAGAATGTGTCGCACTACATCGGTAAGAAATTTCCATTAAACTGTGCTCCCTAGCTATTTACTTAACAAATCGTTATTTAAGAGATCAAAGGAATTAATGACAGAAATTGAAAGCCTACTGTTTCCTATTGTTGCAGTATCAAAAGAAGAGATACAGTTGAGAGATATTAGGCTTTATAAGAGCAATATCATGAACTCCTTAAAACATATAGGAAGCTTTTAAACTTATTTTTTAGAAAAGTTTTCCAATCTTGAGGGAAAAAAATATCTGAAAAGGAATGTAGCTGTTATGAAACTTCAGCAAATAGACGATTTACTTGCTCCCTTGAAACTTCCATTTTCCTTGCAGTATGTTTTTTTTGTTTTGTGATACACAAAATTCCTTAAATAACATTATAATGTTTTTATTCTGCTTGATAAAAAAAGGCCTTCCCTATATTCTCTCTAACTCTCTTAAAGTAGTGAATTCATAAAGCTATATTTTTTCTTTTCTTTTCTTTGTTCTTTCTTTTTTTTTTTTCCTCTATAAATTATGATCCTGGGGCAATTTTTGAGAAGTGACACATTTATCAGATAATACATAAAAACAGAGAAAAGTGAGTGTACAGTTAGTTGATACTAATCTCTGAGCAACATATAAACATCTTAGCCCTGGCACCACAAATGACTGGTTATGCCTTGAATGCTGATGATCAGGGAACTGATCTGTCCACGTTGGGAAATTTCACTGCAGATTGGTTTGTTGAAATCCTATTTTATTTAGGGTAAGGCCAAGCTCCAGCACAGAGGCAGATTCTTCCAGCACTCATATTGTGCTTTTTCCTGGACAGTTTGGGTCTTAGGTGGTTGTAGGATTTTACAGTGCTTCCAAAGCTGTTTGGGAACTGCATGCGGTGTCTGCAGGAGGCAGTTAGCTTGCTCGTATGGTGTGCTTTATAGCACATATGTACACATGCACACAAAGTCCCCTGAAGGAATGAGTAGGAATTCAGAGACCACATTTTAATGGTTGAGCAGACATAGAACAGCAGCAGAATAACACACACTTTCCGCTGGCCCACATATGCCACCAGATTCAATGTAATGGACCATTCATTTTCCAATTTTCGTAGTGATGCTTTGGGAGAGGTAGGTAAAAGCAGACTTGTTCTTTATCTGAAAACCCAGTATGTTTGAAAGCTGTGTTGCCTTCTCTGAACTTTCTGGTTTTAGGTTTAAAATGTAATAACAGACTCTCTTTATTTTTATTGGCAAGTCTATTAATTCTTGAGTTTTACTGAACTGCTTTTCTGACTAGTATATTGACACTCATCTGTAATATAATCACCTGAAGTTGAAAGAGTTATTGCATTTTTTTCTGAAAAACTGAGATTTTTCTGTCTCATTATCTAGCTAACACTTTTATGACATGCTTATTTCTGACAGATTCGTATGCAAAATAATTCCCAGATTAGAATGAATGCAGTCAAAACCACTTGTATTTACAGCATAAACTAAAACTTTTATTTTTCCTATAAGAACTGTTTAAAATTTCTTTCACACTCAATTGAATGTACAATGGAGCAATTTCCTTTGGTAATAGTCTTAATTAATCAGAGAAAGTATGTCTGCCAATATGTCAGCCTGAATAGGTTTTGGAGAGTTTAGCCTGTTTTCTAGAGAGTATTGGAAACTGATGCAATTTGCCTTGGTTTTCATCTGTGCTGTTTGTGCACACAAAAGGAGGTTTTTGAAAGTCAGGTTATTAAAGGCCTATCTTTCTCTGAAGATGTTTTTGCTTTGCTGTAGTAAACAGAAAGGTTTTCTTTCAACTAAGGATTTGATCAGGAGCAATGCTCCCAATTTAGTAATGAAAGGAGTTGAAGTTGCTTCCTAATGAAGCAACTAGATCACTCTACCTAAGCATAATTCACTGTGTTCAACATATTCATAAATTATATGGAGGAGTGATGAATAGCAAAATAAAGTTTGAAGATGATACCAAATCAATCACAACAGGAAGATCTAAAGCTGACTCAAAAGAGTTGCAAAAAGATCTTTTGATATTTTATGACTGAGAGAGAAATGTCAGATGTAAGTCAGTGTCAGGAAATTCAAAGTAATGAATCCAGTGGGAGGGAAGAAGCTGAACTGTACATAAGCAGTAATTTGCTGTAAATGAGGTATTGCCTCTCAGGGAGAAAAAGCTCCGAGAGCCATTGTGAATAGCTATTCAAGAACATCAGCTAATGCCTAGGCAGCTGAAAAAGTAAGCAGACCATAATGAATTGTTAGGGGAAAGATAGTAATGAACAGACAACATGATTAAGCTACCATGTATATTGCCTTATATGAAGGCCTTGTTTGGATCACTCATCTTTAAAAACACTCAGCTAAGAAAACATGGACGTGGGCAGAGAACGTGATCAAAGGTATAGAATTGTTTCTATGATGAATGTGGAATCTAAGCAAATTGGGATTTTTGATGGGAATACAAATAATTTCATATATTCTCAAAAATGCAAAAATTGGATCACATAATGAATTTACTGGATAAATGTTTTGAAACAATCAAAACCAACTGCTTTCTATGTAGCACATAGGTAAAAAGTGAAACTTTGCTTTAGAAAAGTGCTAAATCACAAACGTTAAATGGGTTTAGAAAGGATTAGGGAGGTTTGCAGAAGACAGAAATGGCTAGAAATTAACTCGGTGCTTTGGAGAAAGTTCAGAAAGTCCCCAAAACATCAGATGGCTAAAAACGTAAGCAGATTCACTCTGACATTGACAGTTTTTTCTTCTCTTCATGGCTGCTGTTGTGCACTGGGATGATCAATCAAATTTAACCAGCTATAGAAGAGTGATTAGTTCCCATTGGGTTTGGCTTGAAGGCTTGACCCTTCTTTACATGGAACCTGGACTCTTCTTTTACCTGGAGAAAAGTCTGCCTTGGAGAATTTGAGCAAATAAAGGATATTATACATTTATCTTAGACTTTATAACTGTAGCAGCTTTGCTAAGTTTAGTTACTAATTTGTTTTATATGTTTGTATATAATTTAGGATTATATAATATATTTAGTATGACTGTATATACATTCTCCCTTAAACAAATGTTGAATTAAGTCTTGCTAAGATCCAAGCAAGTACTAGTATTAAAAGCATGAAAGCAGATTTGTTTTCTACTGCTAATAAGAACCCTAAACATGATGCTAGCCTCATCTGTAGAGTCAGGGAAGAAGATAGATTTTGCACAGTGAGCCTCTAGGGAAAGATGCCCACTACTAAAAAATATCCTGATGATAATCAAGGGACTACAGGGCTTATTTAGGTACCTTTCTGGTGTGTGAGGCATATATTCAGTACGTATATTTCAAAATCGAAATGAATTCCTTGGAATGAAGTTTATTTTAACATGCTCCATCTTTAGTATGAGACTAGCCTATTTCTTTTCACAACACAGTAAATCTGGAGGTTTAAACTAAGCCCCTACATTTCGGAATGTAATGCTAGAATTTTCACATGATTATAGCTCAATGTTTAGTTATAAACATCTATGAATCTTGTGTTTGGGCTATATTAATATTACTTTCTTATATACAAGACATTTTAGTAATTTAACCTATTCATTTAACTACATCAACTCTTATTACATTTCTTGTTTATATTTAGCAAAAAAAAAAAAAGAAAAACTTAATTTTAGAAAAAGTCAATAACTAATATGCTTACAATATAGCAAAATTGTAATCCTAAATTGTGCATAGTTATATCAGTTAAACATAAATCAAGTGTGTACACTCACAGTAGCTAGTATGCAGTGGTTGGCTATGAATACACTTAAATATTTATTAATAAAACCTTGCTAAGGAGGTAGCATACAGATAGATAGTTGTGTATAAATTTATGCATATGAACAACTGTGAACCTGCTTTCCATTAAATTAGACTTAATAAGTTATCTTGGTTATTTGTTTTCTTCAATTTAGTACCAGACCTTTAAAATGAGTAGAATACACTTTTTAATCGTATTCGTTATCAATAAAATAGCTTTGTAATTGGAAAATGCTAATAACAGTGGCTGGGTATTCCACAAGTAATAGAATCTGAGAAAAATATATAAGTAAATTATTTTTCAATATATAACATAATAAAAGTCATTTAAAAATACTTTCTGTACGTTCTCCTACAGGTGAATAAGAAAGGTCCTTGGTATCTTTTTAATGATATGAAATTAAAAGTTACACTGTATACTATACTGCTTCCCATTTGCCAACCTCTTAAAGTAAATTTTCTTTCAGAATCCTACTGATGCTGTAGATTAACCTCAAAGAGAAAAAAAAGTGTTGCCAACTTCAGGTGAATAAAGGAGCTCCTGTGATGCTTGACTAAAATATATTGTAAGTGGATTGCAATGTAGAGTTATGAAGTAAAGATATCTGGTAGGACAGAGTAGCATATTAACTTTGAAAGCCTGTATTTTGGAGAGCTAGGTCTGTAGAAATTTATGTTCTTAGCCAAGTTACCAAGTTAAATCTGCCTTTTTTGTTGTTTTTCACGTTCTCTTTTTCTTCTTTCTCTCCTGGTCTTGATTCTCTTGCTACTGCTTTTAAGTGGAATTCCATTGGTTTAGGGGAGGGAAGCTCTCCTTTGAAAACTAGAACAAAACTAAAAGAACAGAGCTTTACCAGAGGTTTTGCCAGACGGGGGGTTTAGTTAGTGCTTTTCGGACTTCTATATTGTTGATTGTGTTAAGCCATGGAAACTCATTGGTAATTAACATGGTTGAAGAAGATGATTCAGTTGACACTGGAAATCGAACTAATAAAGTTGGCATTGGGGTATCGTTTTGTGCATTTCTAACTGATCACCAGCCTCCTTACCTGCCTGTTGTTTTCCCTGGAAAGAGCTAAGTGCCCAAGCAGAGCTCTGTTTTATAATTGCAGTAATGATTATGAGCCTCTGCATTCCTGGAATAATAATACCCTAAAGGAAGTTCAAAGTTTCATCTCCATTACTGAAATAGGTGTTAGTCTTGATCCATTGAACTCGCATGCCGGCATACAAAATAAAGAATCCTTAATCTAGGAGGGATTTAGCCACATTATTACAAAACCTCACCTTCCTCATAAGTTAACTCTTTACAAGTAGTGCTGCCTTTGAACAAACAAAGGAATCAAAGGAAAAAAATCTGAGCAGTTGTTAATGTTAAAGAGGAAAATATTAGAATAACCGCTATGGGCATAAACCAGATATAGCAGCGCTTAAGCCTTTGGGAGCTCAGCACTGTGGCAGATCTTTTTGTGGGAAGGAAGGAAATCTTATGTTTGCTTCTATTTGTCAAACCTCTGTGCTCCATCATGTACTTTTGGAAGACGATCAGGTTCAGCATTTGTCCTGGTTTTATGGTGGCATTTGCAGCTTGCTGCAAGTGCTGCTGTCAGCCCCCCCGATACCCACCTGGCCCTGGGGAGAGCTGCACTGCTAGCCTGGAGGGAGGTTAGGTGACATTTTTATTGCACTTGTATGACATGTTTTACCATCCTCTGGAAATTTTTTCTCGCATCCTTTCCAACCCCCATAAACAGACTGTTCTTCAAGGTATATCAGAATTTTTTTTCTTAAGCTTTTCATTGTTAGGAACAAAACAAACAAAAAACCCTATAAGACTATAATATTTGAAAGCCATCACAAATTACCTGGAGTCAGATACGAAGTTGTGACAAGAATGCCTCAAATGCTATTATAGTGTGATGATTCATCATCACTTCAGTCTAATAATTTGCCATTACTCTAGTATTGAATTTTAATTAAATCGCTGCAGATACATTGGCATGGATTGCTTTATCTAATTGTTTCGTTGTGTTTCATCTGTCATAGTCCTTCCTTTCAACAAGAGAAAGGCTCCACATTGTCTCCTTGTCAGCAAAGAACAAAGCATGCTCTCAGGAAAGAGCATCATTCTCCTCTTCTTAAAAATATATATATATATATAATGATATGCAGGATGAGCAAATAATTCTGATTAATTCTCTTGTAAGTGTAGACCTCTTTCCATTATCAATTGTGTTTCCAAGGGTATGAACGATATAAACTTTTGCATTAAGCATTTTCATCTCAGGTTTTTGATCTGTTTTCAGCCATTTTAATTCATAGCTTCATTGCTTGCTCAGCTGTCGTAATGCACATTGTTCCTTTTTATGACTAAAACCTGTTGTTAAATATAATACTTTGATAAATGTAAACTCTCTGCAACCTCAGAAGAATAAAAAATAATCTTGCAATATGTTAGCTATTTAAAAGACATTAAGACTAAATCAATTGTTTCAATTGCCTTAATAGATAAAGAAAGATATTTTCTCATATTGGTTATCTTACCCTAAAGTAAAAGTGTCTGAGAGAGACAGAATACAGTATAGGGGCCTACTTCTATTGACTCTGGACTTTGACTTGTTAATTCGTTATTATGTTCCTTATGAATATGCATAATTAAACAAATAACAATTTTACACCTATGTTTGGCTGTCCAAATGACCAAAAATACATTAATACATGTGCCCCAAACCTGGGGGGAAAAATAAAAGAATAGGAAGAAGCTTTCTCTAACAGTAATCAGTCTCGATGCTTGATTGGTTATTCCTAGCTCTCGGTATCATTGTCACCACTTGTCTATAAGCATCATGTTTCTTAGGATTTCCATGACAATAACATTTATATGCAATTTCTGTTACTTCAGCTTCTGTTTGATGGAAATTGCTCTTTTCTATTTTTAGAGTTGCAATATGGTTAACTATCTTCTGTTGTCTGCGGTAGCCACCCTGGTGGGAGGTGGATATTTTTTCTCTGTTTGGAGGAGAAAGGAAAGAAAGCCCTATATTATTTATTTTTTGTATTATTTTAGTGTGTGAAGCTCAACACCTCAGCTAATACATAAAACACCTCAGTGTGGTGTTTTGCTAATACATGAGAGCACTGTCTTCATTTATAGATACATCAAATTGCTTCAGTGTCTTTTTCTTCATCTTGCATATATGTAGTCCTATCTTTTGGATATCAAAATCTTTTTCACTATCACTTTGTAGTATTAAATCATATTCTCTCTTCTAAAATCAAGAGAGGAATCTGGAGAGGAATTCATGCTTTGCCAAAGTTTTCTTTAGGTCCTTATCTGATCCTTACTTGAAGTCATTTAAGCTTCCCTCTTGAGAAACTTTTATTTCGAAGAGTAGATTGGGATAATAATAAGCACGACGCCTGCTACTTAATATAATCTAATTTCTGTGAAAGTGCAAAAAGATGGGCTGTGTTATAGAAAGTGCAATAAATGAATGCTGACCTGAACTTGTTACATAAAAATTAGAGCTAGGTAGGATAGGGTCAGACAGAATAAAACCCAAGCACTTTAGAAAATGTTTTATTTACATTTTTATTAACATCAGCTAATTACTCTGTATATTGCTTGATGAGACGGTTTCCAGTACAGTTGTTTTTCATAACCTCAAATACAAGCAATATAAGTGTGTCAAGATAAGCCTGGACTCTGTTTTCTAATTGAAGGTAAAAATCAGGTTGTAGGTGAAATGCAAAATTAGAAATATGGATTCAGTCCAAGATGTTCTGGTCCTTTATTTCCTTTCATTACAAAGCACACAAAAACATTCCCAAAAGCCTTATACCAAAAGTAAAAGTCATGTCACTGCTCATTAACATGTAAGCAATGTAGTGCTGGTTGTCTTTTACAATCAATGCACTTATTTCAGACAAAATATCCTAGGCCCTGATTTTCACAGCTGAAATGTGGCAAGAGTATTGACAATGCCTTGTCAGTGCTTTGATTTTGGAGCACTCTGTGGCAGATAGACATATATGCTTTGGAAGGCAATAATGCACTGCACTTGCTGGAGCATTGCAGTTTATTTTACTTCTTGTGTTAGGTAAGTGACCTGCTGAGGAACCAGATGGGCTGCATCCTCTGGGACTTCTGTGGTTGCAGTGTGGCAGCGTTTTGTCATTTACTTTATGTTTTGACTTTTAAAACAGAAGAATGAAATTATTCATTTAGTTAACAGTCATAAATTACAGCCTTTTATAATTTTGGACCTCTGCTCAAGAAGGTTCACATCCTAATCTTTCCAGCTTTTGCAATCTGTTTTTAAGATATTTTTCTTGTCCTGTAGATCTGTGGAAAACAGGTAAACAGATGATTAGGCTATACAGTGAAATTTCTTCAGCACTGTATAAAAAGCCTGCTCTCTTCTGTCTTTCACTTGGTCATGTATACTCAAGCTCAGATTTCAATATAATTTGGTGTTTTGTCCTGAGGTATTCTTTCCAATTAAAGATGTGCTCTCCCAATTCTTACAGTGTATTGATCTGTGTTTGAGTAACATTAGGTTCTAGCTCTTACTACAGCAAAAGTCTCAATGGACTTGGTAAGATTGATTTGACAGGTGTGTCAAAACTAGAACCACAAAACCGGAAAGAATGGGAGTAAGAGAGGAGAACAGATTTGGGAGGTAAAGGAAAAACAATAAAAAGACAAAAATAAATCAGTGCATCAGGGGAGAAAATGTCTGAGCCAGCAGCACAGACAAGCAGGAGTTAAACATTCAGGGAGAAAAAAGAAGAAAATCTTAATTATATTAGTAAAAAGGGTATATTCTGCCCAGTTACAGACTCTGTTGCTAAGAAAAGAGTTAATTTCTCAGAGCTTATATTTTTCATTTCCTTGTTTATCAGTATGAAAGATAACTCTGGACCTAATGACAACGTTCCCTCTGTGCTGTAGCATAACGTGTGCATATTTGAAAGATGTTATCTGCCTTTTTGAACCGTAAGGA
>JAUBOD010000613.1:2935096-2946224 GCA_032353885.1 Nothura maculosa | reverse complement strand
TGACAACGTTCCCTCTGTGCTGTAGCATAACGTGTGCATATTTGAAAGATGTTATCTGCCTTTTTGAACCGTAAGGAATCAGAAGAGCTGTAGAGGTTTGCTTGTCCTTCATGTTTGTCCTTCAATCCCTTTGTGCTGCTGTGCCAGGCAAAAGAAGGTGCAAGTTAATGATGGCTCATTAGTGTAAGCGCCGTTTCTGTCTTCTCTCTTTTGGTTACTATATCACACACAGGCAGCTGTCTGGAAAAAGAAAAAAAAAAGCAAAATATGTGATATCCTATTTAGATGTGTCATTGATAATGTAATGTTTTGTAATGGTTTTTTTTTTCATAGCAAGGAAAAATATTGTACAATTGCTATGAAAAACTTGTTGTCTTTTCTCTTCTTTCATAAATTTAATGGTAAAATTATAGATAAGTAAAACTTCTGGTTTTACACTTTTAAATTAAGTAGTAGGAAAAAAGGTTTTGCAACTTCATTCTACAGAATCAGCTAGAAACTCCAAGAATTCATTGCTCTGTTTGGCTTCTTGTTTTGCCAGCTTATCTTCAAAATTAAGTAAATACATCATCATGATACTTGCTTTAAGCAAATTTTCAACACTACCAATATATATCCTAAAATCCAATATCAGGTCTTCCAAAATATGTATGTTCTTAAATCACAGTGATGTAAAAATAAGTTAAGGGGTTAGTTAGGAGAATAATTAGATTATATTGCAGACCCTATAGATTGAGACGTACATTTGAAGAAAGTCTGTGACTCTGCGTTTTGCTATCTTTTCTCTTTACAGCATATTGGATGACAGTCAGTGGTGTTACCTGACAGTTCTTTATTATACTTGACCACCACAGTGATGGAAAATATCTGGAATGCACAGAGTTGCCCATAAATACTGATGCTGAAAGGTTAATGAAGGGCATGTGTTGTGTGTCCAGGCTGCGGCTTGCCACTTAGTGCTGCGGTAATATCTACTCAACCATTTAAAATGTTTCCTTCTTCTTTTCATTAGATTTAGATTACTTCCTAATTTATTTTTGCTTAATCGTGTTTCAGACTGCGGAAATCTCTCTGATTGAAGTGGCAGCAAATGCTGTTCAGGAGATTACTGTTTGACTCGTGGCGCTGTTGAGGTTAAGGCTCACACATCAGTTGGCAGAGCATTTACGTCCTGGTGATTACAGTAATGAAGAGCATTCAAAGCTCCAGAGTAATTCTTTTGTGTGAAATCTTGGCTTAGATTTTTCAAATCCTCTGTAGACCCCAAAGCAGAGTCAGATAAAGGAAAATGAACCCCGCATCGTATCTCACCTTGAATCGCTAGGTTCTGAATAATTTTGGCTTTCTCTCTTGTAGTAAACTAGAGCATATGCAGTTGAAAATACAGCCCAAAGTATCCAAGTGCACCAAGAGACACACTAGAAACTCCAATAAGAATTAGGAGCTCTAAGTTTGTTGCAGAAGAAAATCTAGACTGTGTGACATAAATGACAGTGACAGTCCTCTTTGATGGCATTCAGAGGTCAGCAAAATGCCTGTATGTTTCCAGGCTATAGCCGCAGAGAGCGGTGCCTGGAGACCCTCAAGGCATCTTGCAGGTCAGCCCTGCTTGCAGCCTTGCAGATGGAGAATGTGATGGAGACAGGAGCACCCCTCCATGGGCCATGCTCCACTGGGATATTTGGGACACCCAACTCAGACATGCTGTAATTGGGCCCTGTACTCCCACTTTCCATCCTTTTCCAGTGGGAGACTCTTACACTGTACATACTTCAGGCAGGAGTGTAGTCTCATTATGAGCTTTCATAGAAACTATTAAAAGTTCAGTTTTAGATCATCTTATAACGAAAGTGCAAGCAATGGTGAGTTTGAGCATGGAAGGTTTGCTATTGCCTTCCTGCTTATCTGGTTTAGGAGGCTACCATATTGTTCTGTGAGATTTTGTGTTTTAAGAGGAAGATATTACAGAAGTAGTTTAAAAAGGAAATATTATTGACTTGCTCATATTAGCTGCATATTTTATAATAGAACTTCTGTTTGTTTTTTTATAGATTGGAGTCTTCTCTTTGAGTTGAAGGAAATAGCAATTACACTGTCCCTTTCTAAAAAAATAAGCCTATTCCATGTGCAGCTAATACTGTTTTTCCTGGACAATGGACCATATATCTATTTAGCAGAAGTTACCAGTCTGTTTCCTGGAGGGTTTGATACTTATGGTTTAATTTTATTGCTTTCATCCTTCCTGTTTGTTTGCTTTATTGTAAAATTTGGTCTTCTAGATAAAAACCATTAGCTGAATTGCTTGTACCTTTGCAGGCCAGTTCAAGATCAGGAGATTATCCTAAGAAAGCCTTAGATTAAAGTCTTTAATATATTGATGCATACATTTGTTCACTGACTCTTCATCACCTTTTGTAGTCATCTAAGGAACTCATTGCTTAGAGGCCATGCTCCTCACTTTAATGGAGGTATAGAACTCTATTAATGGAAAATTTCATACTTCAAGATACTTTGAGACATATTTTGAATCATATTTCTTTTCACTTTTGAAATATGCTTATGACTTTTTATAATGCACTTAAATAATTTCTACTGTGTCCTATGAAATATCATAGCAGATCTTTGTCAAAAGGGACCCTTACCAATCACGTCATGAATGACTGTACCCTCAGGTTGATTCATTACAAGAAACTCTCTCTATCTACAAAAAATAGGAGGAACTTTCCCAGGTTAGGATTGCTACCTGTTTTAAGCCTGCACTTTGCTATAAAACCTTCTGAAAGGAGTACATGACAGTAAGGGCAAAATTATTTATGTCACTAGTAGAATATAATAGGATAGATCACTGAAAATAGCTAAATGATTGCTTTTGCTCTAATAGTTATTTTTCTGTGTCACAGAATAAAGTATTTTCTGCTCTGACTTTAAAACTCACTGATATTATCATCTTACCATTTAAATAATTCTATATTATGTTAGTAGGAAGGAATAATACTAGCTAATGTCTGAATGGTTGCAGTACTGGAAAGCGGATTTTGAAGCTGTTTTTCTTGATTGCCGTATATTCACTTCGAAAAATATCACGTCCGATTTTCTATCTGGCTTGTGTCTATAATACAATCTACATCTAACACAGAAACAAATTGCAATATTTAACTGATGTTTTGGACACTCCTGTCCCTTTCAGTGAAAAATATTATAGTGAAGCTCAAATCCAGCATATATGTATAGTTCATTTTGTATTGCATGCAGTGGTTCTGAATAGGCAGATTAACTTTAGGTGACCGATTAATAAAAAAAAAAGGTACAGTGTATGCATGATTGGCACAAGCAGCAAATGCTGCTACGGGGTAGGGTCCACAGGAGAGCAAAAGCTGAATTCCTAAATCATTCTTTTTAGTTCCACTAATATGGCATTTTGCCTTTGAGCCAGCTTTCACTTCATTCAGTCCCAACCAGTATAATATTCATCCATTAGACTTCCATCTGCAGAGCAGCAAGGCAGGAGTAATAAAGTTTTTTCTGTTTTTATGTGGTGTGTGGGGGTGGGAGGGTTGTAAAAAATGTCATTGGTCTCTACTGTAGCCCCTTCATTGGCACATATATTAAAATTTAGGCTGGATGTTTTCAAAAATGCTAAGATAGTTACCTAGGCAACAACAAAACAAATACACCTTAAGAGAAAGTGAGACAGATTTTCTTTCTGTGAAGGTAGTGAAAATGGACATGCAACATTCAAATGATAAATAAGTTGTTTGTAGCAGAACTGACCACCTTTAAAGAGGAGAAGCTGTGGTGCAGATGTACAAGAAAAGAATAAAGACAGGCATATACTTTCTGCTTTCTCTTGTGAATATAATTTGAAGTTAATCAAGAGTCAATCTCAGTGTTCTGTCTATAAAAAAAGTAAATGTGAGAGCAGCTATGTTATTAGTTTTTCTTTTCTTTAAAGTGATAGCCGAAAAACAAAGTTTTACAACAAGAAAGCCTAGTTTACCTATAATATTCATCTAAAACCTTTACAAAATATATTGTGAAAATAAATAAAAAAATATAGTGTTTGGAGAGGAGGTCTGTTAGCTGGTATTTGCTTTGCATCATCTCTGTTGAAAAATGGCCACCAGCCCTATATGGTGTCTGTGTTGACAGCAACTATTAGCTAGAGAAAGTATTTTTTTTTAATAAATTGACCTTTGACAGGGGATTTCTCATTAGCCCTCATCAGAGGAGAGGTAAGGAGGAAAGACATTGGGAAAGTCTGTTTAAGAGAGGGAAGTGAGAGTCCGAAGTCATTTATCAAAAATCAACAAGGATATTGACTGATCTCTAGATAGGACATGAAATGTCTTTATCACCAATTTATCTCGTCTTTCTTCACCTCGTTGTGTATATATGTGTGTGTGTATGTATCTAAAAAAATAATTAAACATTTCTTTAGGAAGAGAGAGAAAAAATGTGGCTAGCATTTAAAATATTTGGTATGTCGAGACATTCTGAATGAGGGCTCTGTAAACGCAGCAGTCAAAAACAGTGACTGATTTCTGCTGGGCACCATAAATCTTTACAATATAAGGTTTTTGTGCATTTATCCTGTATGACCAGTACCTTGCAATGAAAAGGTCAGGACTCTGAGGTACTTTTCTTCCACCCACCATTGGTTTGTTCCTAGTAGTGAAAATATCAAAGGCCAATACATTGTCAAGCAAGTTTTTATTTATTTGGGTGACTTATTTAGATAGACACCTCTTGCAGTTGTTTCTGTAAGTTAGCTCAAAGTTTCCACTGATCATGACTGTTTTGTCTTCTTTTGCTTTCTGCTTCTGCTCCTGTATCACCTTGTGAAGTATTTCGGAATTGAAGGTGAATATAAAATGCTTTAAAGGACAAAGTTATATTAGAATTACACGTAGAAAGAAAGAACAAAGTACTTTGCCTTTGCCTATGGTCTTGCAGGAGGTCTTCTTTTTCCTTTTATGTTCAGAGCATCCTTTCATTCGCAGGCTGTAAACATTGCACAGAAGATCTTCTTTCTGTCATCCCAAAGCTTCCCTGGAACCCCTGGAGCCACATGGTATTCATCTGGTGCTGCTTTCACTGCAAGGTTTTTGAATTTCTGCACACTTGGGCCAACTTTTGATCAAAAAGTGAATAGCAAACTCTGCTTAGGTTGTGCAGGTTTTTCCAGTTTTGTATTAATGACAGAGCACAGAGGACAGGCCATGTGGACATCCCCATGGGCAAGTAGCACAATATATGCACAGTGGCTACAAGGAGGTCACGATCCCACTCAATTCTTGAAAGACTTTTCTCAAAAAGAAAACCATTTTTTTTCCCCTGTTTTTAACCATGTACTGCAAAGGAAGAGAATTGGCCACTAAATGAGTAATTGAAACTGTAGTACAGAGTGGACAACCTGCAAGGATCCAGCAGGTTGAGAAAACTTGCTGCATGATACAAAAACTGTTCTCTGAAGGCTACATCTGACCCATGAGTTAACACAGAGCTCACAGCAAGGCTATACCTCTTTCTTTTTGGATCACGTGCAACTCAAATATGAGACAGATAACAGCTATATTCCGAGCAAAAGGCTTTGTGCTTGTGCTTAGTAAATGTGGGAAGTTTTGAAATTTCCTTTTGGATAAGTGTCAAAGACACTGTGGTCTGGAACTGCATATCTCATGGCATGAGGTCCCCTTTGAGGTTTCCCATACTTTTTGGCTTTTTCTAAGTTGCAAGTACCATGAGTCTGTATTCAGTACACCTCTCTCAGTGTTTCTTTAATATTTCTGTGTTTTGATTTCTGGTCTTGGCTCAAAGCTATAAGTACTGAAGTATGTAAAAATTTAATAAACTAGTCTCATCATAAACAACTTTTTTGAACTTCTGGAAAATTCTAGATGAGTTTATTGCCAAGTTTTGGACAGCATTCTGGGAGATGATAGTCTCCTTTTCTTATATTGCTAAAATGTCTAAACTGTCGACTTTGGGAAAAAGAAGTTTTTCTTGTCTCTTTTCTGATCAGTGACTATAACTCCAGGTCTGGCGAATACGAGAGTTTCTTTCCATTGAATTAAAACTTCTTTCATGACCATTTGCATTTATAAGAGAATTAAATTTGCTGTTGCATGTTGAACTACTATCTTTAAAAATATAATTTGGAAAGTTTTTATGTAAAAATGATTCAGCTCAAGGAAGATAATTTTCTATTTTGCAAGGTTTCTTTGAACTTGCTTCTCTGAGGCTTTATGTTATAATTGTGGAAATAGAAATGCTCCGTTATGTTTGATTACTATCGTATTGATTTTCCTTTAAAATACTTTTGTGCATCTCCTTCTTTTACTGCCTTATTTGTTCTTTGCTGTTATTTTAGGGTTTATTTGCAAGCTTTTTATTTACGCTGCTGTTCTTACCCTAATTGATCCTGTTAATGTTATCATCATCAGTCACCAAGACCTTGGCATTTCCCTTCCTCCATATTTTTTTGTCTTCGTCAACATATAATTTTACCTCATTCTTCAGAAATTTACCTTCCTGTGTTAAGGCATTCCACAGCTGCTTTTAAAAATTTTTCACTTTGTGCTTACAGATATCTATTTATAGGTGTTTTTTATTTTATATCTTCTCTACTCTTCTGTTCTTTCGAAATTACATCTCTTAGTCTAAACAATATACCACATAAGGTTTCATTGTAGTACTCAAATCATATACAAAACATCCTTCTGGGGTTTACATGACTTTTCATAACTACTTGGCATTGGAAAAGTGCTGTGGTTTTCTTTAGTTATCAACTATTCTTCATTTGAGTAGAGGATTACAGGGAGAATTTTCTATCACTTTTCCCTTCCATTTCTGTTCCTATTCTTAACTGAGTGTGGAAATCTTATAAAGGTATTGTCTCTTTTGTTGTTATGTTAGAATGGATGTTTTACTCAAATTACATGGTTGGAATGAAGGGTGTCATTTTGGAATGTGAGGGATTACCGTCCATCCATAGCATTTAAGTATTTTCTATTCTTTGACTGTTAAATGCCTGTCTAACTTATTTTGGAAAATAAGTTTTAGACTTCTTCCATATTCCCCCTTTAAATTTTCTTTGGAGTCACCCTTTTGATTTTCCCAGGAAAATGGTTGGATTTGAATACTGTAGTATGGTAAAATGAAAATATGCAACCTTTAAAAACTAAGGATATCTAGGATATCTATATGGATAACCAGTATAGGATACAGGTATCTATATAGATAACCAGATAACCCAAGAGCAAGTTATATGACAAGTTATGAACCTGAGCATAATGTGAAAGTTGCACTATAGGCCTAAATTTTTTTCTGGCTTCTAAGATCCTGATTTCTTTTTCTTCTCTCAAGCTGGAGAGAAGCTGAATGAGAGAAAGGAAAGGATGAGATATGAGGGATATCAAAGCAAGAGGAAGAAGAAAAAAAAAAACACCTAGAAGCTTTTTCAGCTTTGATTAGAAAAAATATACCTCTTCTGAACAAATTACTCTACTAATTTTCCATCATGAAATGAGTTTTAAGCATCTGCCCACATATCCAATTTGTAGAGTGGGAGATTTTTACTCTGAATTTCTATATCAGCCAGTACTCTCAATGCTAGCTTTGGTATTGGAGCTATCTTGCATATGCTGAATGTATTGAATCATAGCCATAAAAAGACAGTTTTCATTACTTCAAATTCCCTGAATATGTTATCTCTGTAGAGGTTAAATGTCACTTATCCGAAACCTTTTCCTAAATTGTTGTAACAAACTAAGTATGAATTAGGGTTATGCTTTGGTGAGGGGCTTTGTGGCTGGAGCGGGGCTAGCTACAGAAGCAGCATTACTGCTGACAGCTGGTCATTATGCTGTGTTTTTCTTCACATGATTTCGAAGTTTTGGAGAAAGAGGGGACAACTGGCTACAGGCAAAAGACTCTACCTTAGATAAACACAAGAGGAATAAAATAAGTCTGACAAGTGTATTAACATCCCCTAACTCGCTGACATGGTGGTACAGAGTTCAAAGGGACTGGTAACTTGGTAGTGAAGTAGCTGAAGGGAAATTTTCTCAGAACTGATTTGATTTTGAGGCTTTGGGAGCAAAATGATTTAACTCAGTTATGACTTAAAGCCTTTTAAAGTTGTTATTTTGTATGAATACCTTGTGGACTCAGGAGAATAGACTGAAAAAGTTTATGTGGTCTTCATGCTAAAAAAATGGCTAGGTAAAATGGACAACTTTGCATAACTTTGTATAAAATTGTACCAAAGCCTATAAAAACAGCTAGCCGTTAACTGGTAACTATTTTCTAGGATAATACTTTTAATCCTTTAACCTAAACACTTCCCAGCTTTGTTTTTGGGTGCATGTTTATTGAGTGCACTAGCATAATTTTATAAACAATAGCTGACTGTAGCAAGCTTTCAAATCAAAGTAAATTTAGCTGTGCAAATAAATATTGCATATATCAAAATATTCTTGCATGGGCATTCTAGTCGAAGGTGAGACTTCTGCATGTGCTCCTTAGCTTCAGATGTTTGTTTCTTCAAATGTTGAGCTCAACTTGCTGTAGTCAATAAAAAGAGTTTTCCATGTACACACATCAAATGTCAAACATATTGTATTGCTAAAAAAAAAAAGTGAAAAGAATTGAAGAGATTATCTTTCCATCTGTCTCAGAGAATAGCAGACTAACCTGATCTCTTATATTCTATATGAATGGCATTTATATATTCTATATGAATGGCATATATTCTATATGAATGGCATATATTCTATATGAATGGCATTTTTGAATAAACTAGGCTGTTTGGTTCTGCCCTCCAAAGAGTTTTATGTCAGACTGAGCAAACTATCATAATTACAAGTGGTACATGATTAACAAGGGGACAACTATCATTATGCCTTTCTCTTTGGTCTTTATTATGCTCTCATTATGATCTTGGCTAGTGATGCCATAGAAGTCTTGATTGCGGCTTTTTATCTAAAATATTGCTATTTATTGAAAAGTTTCCAATAGAAATCACAAAAAGTAAATATTCTAAATTCATGTGAATAATTTTGGCATTTTCTTTATAGTTATCTTCTATGAATTGTGTTTACAAGCAGGCAGTTCATGCTGTCTCCTTCCAAATCTCTGGTCAGGTCAAACTGTGTGACTGTGTCACAACACGGTGTAGGGCAAGAGGAACAGGGGTATCAGAGAGCTATTGCAGGTGTTTCTTGAGAGCTGTTTTGAGGATTGCTCCTTAGCATAAGCTGGAAAATTAGAAGGATAAGAAAGTAACTTATTGCACCAATGGGGATTATTGGCTCTATAGGAAGGCTGGTGGATGCCTTTCAAGGCAGCTTGCTTTGCTATTAGCAGTGCTATGATGATTGAACTGGTTTCTTGGTAATAGCAACCTTAAAACGTTGGAAGTTCCCTGTTTACTGCTTTGGGATTGGCTATATCATTTCTGGACTCTTCTACAAGAGTAATGAGACAAAAAGATGTCATGCAACAGCCAAAATTTGAGCTCATATTTTTAGAGGAATTAAGTGACTTCACTTTTCTTTTCCTTCTTTTTCTTCTTTTCCTTTTCATTTTTCTTTTCCTTTTCTCCCTTTTCTCCTTTTTTTTCCCTTTTCTCCTTTTTTCTCTTTTCCCTTCCCTTCCCTTCTCTTCCCTTCCCTCCCCTTTCTTTCCTTTCCTTACCACTTTATGTTTATTCTTTTCTGCAAGAATATTTGTGTTTGTGTTTATTCTTTTCTGTTCACAAAGCAGTTGTTCTTCAAAACAAAGGAACAAAGGTCATAGAATTGTCAGCTCCATCCTTTCTTAAAAAAAAACTGCACAGACACAAAACAAGCAAACTCAGTAATGCACTCTTCTTCCAAACTGAGTTTCTATTTTCAAATTTGAACAAATTATTTATATTGGGAGCTGGTGAATCTTTTTGGAGAGTGATTGAGAATAAGAGAAAATAGAGTGTTTCTGTAAATGAGATAGGAAAGTCTGTCATGCTTGCTTTATTGTACTCCCTATTAAAAACATGGATTTAGGAACTCTCATCCTTTTTTTTTCCTGAAATAACTCCAAATACTTTGCTTTGGGTTATTTTGATGTTAGACTGAGTTGTCATATTACATGCAATGCTCACAAACTTTCTTCTGAGCATTTTAAGACACAGAATGTGTCTATAGCAGTAATTTTCCCTGATGGATCCTGAAATCCAAACAAGAAAAAAAAGTGTTTTTAGAAAGAAAGGCTTCCAAACTTCCAGAGAATAATTTAGTTTGCCACCTACATTTTCAGTTATATATTGTTACACAGTTTGGTAAGAGGAAAAGAGATGGAGAGATCAATGAGTAGGAAAAATCAAATTCTTGAAATGTTGGCATTGAATCTTTAATTCAATGAACTTAAATTATGTGTGGGCTTGGGATGGAGAGTTTGTAAACAAATAATTCTGTCAGAGCTCCTGGGACTGAGGCTTTTTGAGTGGCTATGGCAGGAGGATTCACAATTGAAAGTGAGAAAGTACTCTGAAAATTTCCTTAAAAACAATCCGTAAGGTGTTTTCAATGAGTTGACATGGTTGACATTAGTTCACAGAATATGTTCTCCAGAAGCCTTCACACGTACTGCTATATGATTTCTTGGAGATCAGGTGGCTGATTTATTTCACTTATGGAAACTTGTGATTTTATTAATTTCATATACAAAGCAGTCAATTAAACTTGTTGTTAAGTGCTCTTTATCTGTAGAAATCCTAAAATAATCTGAATAATCTGATGATTATTTTTACTTGAATGGAATCTGCTCACTGAGAAAGAAAGCATTTACAGGTTGGAATGGAATCTTGGGGATCTTGGCTCACTGGAATGGAATTGGGATGTAAAAGGATAATACAATGTACTTATTCAACTGTCAATTGGTAGTTGTTCAAACATTCTGATTACAAACAAATAATTGAGTAAGTTATAATTGCTACTTCAGGATCTAATACTGCAAGTTCACTAGCATTAACAGCTAGAGTTGACAGAGTTATCACAGAATCACAAAGAATCACAGAATCTATAAGGTTGGAAGGGACCTCTAGAGATCATCTGGTCCAACCTGCCCGCTCCAGCAGGCACCTAGAGCA
>JAUBOD010000613.1:2906740-2924618 GCA_032353885.1 Nothura maculosa | reverse complement strand
TTGTTATTGATTATCTCCCATGTGGAGTCTTCACTAATTAGTGGTTTATCTGATTGTCTGATCAGAAAGAAATTAGAAATCTTTCAATTTAATCAAAGCCTTGAATAAATAATAATGTCAGTTCAAGATAGGATGTGCTTTAGTAATTGTAAATCAAAATTGTTGATAATTGTTTAAATTATAAATGTGTCCTTTTACTTAGCTTCATAACATATAGAACATATTAAAGAAAGGGTTTTTAGATATCTATTTTTTCTACATTAGGGTGAAAAATACTTCATACTACCCACCAAAATGTGTTCACAATTACCTCCCTCTGCTAATGCACAAATTGAAGATATGAAAACAGATTCTGTTAAGAAAAATCCAGTGGTTAGCCTAATTTGAAAAGTAGATATTTGTGCCATGCTCTTCCTGGACTTCTGATGGTCTGAAAACCTGTAGCAGTCACAATGCTATAAGATGACAATGGGTATTATGGCTCTATTTATGCTGTTCTTTCCAGTTTTTTTCTGAGTTCTGCAGGGAGGGGTGTTCAGACAGGCGCATCCTTTCTGTGCTGGGGGGTTGTTCAAGTTGGGTTGTGGCATCTCTAGTGCATGAGGTGTGAGGCAGAGCATTCCTCTTCTGCTTCCAGTCAGTCTTACTTTGCCTTCCCCACATAGGAAATTCTGCCTGGCTTTGTTACCTTCCTGTCCAGAGAAACTAGAGAGAAAAAAAGTCCTTTCTGGCAGTTGTCCTGCAAAAGACTTCTTGAGGTGGCTGTGCTATGTGCCAAGCTGGCCGCCTGTCCTAAAATGTTGGAGATGCAAAGCCATGCTTCCTAGATGTAATACAAAATGTGGCAGTAATGACGAGGACTAGTGGAGCTATTTCCAATTTAGTTGCTTGTGTAAATACTAGCCAGTAAAATGTGCAATAGACAGTTCTCTGGCCTACAGGCTGATTCACACACCATGATTTCCATACATAAGCATTCCAAAAGCAGGATAGTTGCATCCAAATTGAATATTGGGATCGCTCCTTCATCCATCATGATTCCTGAGTTATTCCTGAGTGAGTGCTCATTGGCACAGGCCAATATCGTATAAGAGATCACTCCAAATATTCAGCCGTCAGAGTGACCGTGGGTGATGCCCAAGTGATGCACCAGCTTTGTTTGCTTTACTAGCATAGAGCTAGTCCCAGCTGGCTCTGGGACTGTACTCAGGCTTCTAGGCAGAGGAAAATAATGTTAGGTCAGACAGTCATAGCATATAAAGATTTTTGTTAAGTGCTTGTTATGGCAGTAGCAGACTGTGAGGGAGAAATATTTTATAATTATTCTAGGAGTTTTATGTTTATTTCTCTATCAAGGGACCCAACCATTACTTTACTTCAGATAAAAAACTAGCAAGTCTCAAGCAGAGAAGTACAGAGGGCTGAAAGATTCCTGAGTTCCCTGCTCAGTCCAGGTACTGGAGTATCTCAATCACCATACCCATCAGTAAATAGCTCTTTTGGCATGCTCTGAGAGCAGAAAATATCATGTTTATTATGTAAGTGGGCTATAAAAAGGAAAAAGAATATTTAAAATATCACAAGTGATTATGCATTAAAAACACAACCACATCTCAAAAAATTCTTTGCACATTCAGCTACATTAAGTGAAGTAAATGTTTTCTGTGTTTGACCTTGTCTCAAAGAGTTTCTAAAAGAGATTGATTAATACCAATACAAGCACAACGAGAACTGTTATTCTGCATCCTCCCACTGCACTTATATTTCACGATGGAGACATACAAGCAATTCTGGTAACCCCTCAATGCTCAGACTAAAACATTCTCTCAAACTCAGAGAAAATGCATGCAAAAATACTTCGCTGGGTTTAAAAGAAATCTTAAGTAAAACTAAAACAGAAACTCCTGCGGAGATGTGACCTGGGTCTCTACATCTGCTGTCTGAAATGTTATCTTTAAAATATGATTTATTTTCAGAATATAGAGATAAACCTGCCCAGATTAATTAGGGAACACTAACATTTGTCATAATTAAGTTAACATGGTGATCAAACACAACAGCCTGTCTTAAAGACCTGATATAGCATACATAGAATTATGGTCTGAATTTGATATAGAATATATAGAATCTGATATAGAATATATATACATTCCTATGAATTTGTAATCTATTCATGAAATTCTGGGAGAATGGTAATACAGAGAGTCAAAATGTTCAAGATAACCTCTCAAAAGCTCCAAAGGTGTCAGGTCAAATACTGACAAGTGTGCTGCTCGATGCTGAAAAGCAAAAGGGTTAAATTTTCTGTTGAACTCGATGAGAGCTAAGAACCTGCATTGCTTTTAAGTGACACCTGTTTTAAGTGACTTGAGTAACAGTTATGTTTCTTAAATGTCTAGGAGCCTCATTCTATCTTGAAAATAGAATTTAGGCTTTTAAAGGCCATCTGAAAATTTTAGTGTTAAAGCCACAAACATAGGCATTGGGTTTGCAACAAAATCATGCTTGCCCTACAGTGTCATGAACCAGTCTCAGAGGAGATGGAGCCAACCAGAAGCCCTGTAATTACTGCGTGCCAGCAATAGCATGGCACAAGGTGTGTGGAACAGGCAAAATGCCGAGGAATACGGCACTGCATTAAGGAGAGTTTTAAAAGTTTTAGATTAGAGCTCAAGCAATGAATAAAGGATGCCTGAATCTATTTTTTTCATGAAATACATAGGCAGCCTATGGTGAAATTTTTCAGAAATATTTTCTGAAATAGACTTACATTTACAATATATGAAGTATGGAACTCCAACTATAGTTTTGGAGTTGTGTCTTTTGCTGTGATTTTCAGGAACAAAGTGTGTGCGTGTGGACACGAATGCACATGCGTAGAGAGGTGGTGTACCTCTAGGGGACTTTTGCATCTCTGAGGTTCTTATATTATAGCCTGTTTTTTTACAGCATTCATTACAGTAGATCACTTTCTCATGCAAGATTGCTGATATTATATCAAGTACCTTAAGAGCCTGCAAGCGGATTAAGTTAAGTTGCATTATGTGGCTTGTGTTTTCACTGGAATATATGAATAGGAAGGAAAATCCCAGCAAAACCTGCAAACTTATGCTTCTTTTCATTTCAGCAATTTGTTATTATTTAAATATTTTATACAGTTGCTGAAGGGAAAATTCTAACTTCTGGACAACTCCTGTTAGCTAGGTTTTGCATAAATTCATACCCTGAGCTGTCAGCTGCAATCTAGTGCAAAAGCTGCTCTGTGGTTGCATCTGCACTGTGGGAGAGCAGTGTATTCCACAGCACTGATGTTGCCTTCCTCATGAGGGAGCACACTGAAGAAGGTTGTGAGATGAATTCCGGCTTCCATCACTCAGTCCTATCATGTGAGAATGTAAAGGAGTCTCTTCAGGGGGAGAAGGGAATGAATCTACATCCCAGTTGCAAGAAATCCTAATTCTTGGATGTATCATTTTAAAGAGGAGGATACAGAGGTAGAATGGGGCATCAACACATTTTCCTGCATAAAATATAGAGGTGGACAAGCTCCCACTTTGTGCTTGTTAAACAGTCATGCTAGCTGGGGCAAAATACGCCTCTCAGACTTTAGGAAACAATTTTTTTTTTCTTCAAAGGCCATGTTTTTGATGCCTCATGCAGTATACCTATACAACAGGGAAGAAAATGGTATTTCAGAATAGTTTAATATTGTAAAACCATGAATGCTGTGATTTGACCTTTTCAGAGAATTCAGTGACTATATTTTCTCCTAAGACTGCTAAGACCCAGTCAGATCCCCAGAGAATGGGCAGCAATTGAAATTTCTGTTGGCTTCACAAAATTGAGGGTGAAATCTCATGTCTGCAGCTTTTGTATACTATATCCTGGAATTTGCAATTAAAATAGCCTTGTTATTGACTAGGTCACATGATGTGATAGGGAGCCTAAGAAGGCATTGTACAAAGCCCAAATCTGTCACAGAAAATCAAATTACAAGAAAGCTTTGCTTGAGCTCAGTCACTGTATATTCTCCTGGATCTGAGTGGTAAGCTGACAGACACAATCATTTTCACAGATCAGTGATGAAGCGCTTTGCAAGACATATGATATGTGAAGTGACATGGTTTTTCTTTGCAAAGTGACAAGGAGTTTTTTGCTATTGCTTTTCTTCCTTACCTAATCAAAGAAAGCATGATACAATCAATTTATTTTTGCTAATTCTGAGAAAAATGCAGTCCAATAAGTGTTAATAACTTCATAGTAGAGCCTGTACATGACAGATTATACATAGTGTACATACCACGTATTAGGTGAGTTTTTGCCAGAAATTTTCTGTTTTCTATTGAATGTCAGTAACACTTGGTTATCATTGACCTAACAGCTTTCTTCTTGCCATAAGCTTTTTAATAATCCTGGCTCAACATAGTTGTTTCTGTGTAGTCTCACTTTGGAAACTCACTATGGCGTTGACCCTACGGTGTCATATGCCTATGCTGGTTGTGGCTGTGGATGGAAAATGTATTTCTCTATGTCTAGCCATAGTAAACTTACTTGGAATAAGAATCAGCAGAGACCAGTGTGGTGTGGATTCCTGATGATTTCACAAGTCTCCCCGTGTTCCTGTGTTACAATGACCAGGACATGTCATCCATCTCCCCTACTGTCCACTCCTGATGATATCTTAAAGCCCCAGTGCATGCCACACAACTGAGTCTTCTGTTTTGCAAGTGGTGCTGTTCACCTCAGTGCTTGCTTCAGTGCTGTTTGGTCTTTGTTTTTCTCTGGAAAGTAATCCATATTTGATTATTCTTATGACATAATAGCATAATAGCATATAATTAATGTTTTCTGTTCCCCTTGCAATTCCTAATTCTATTGAGTCTAGTGGTAAGTGCTGTGCTGATGTTTTTGGAGAACTCACTGTCGTGAGTCTCGGCTATCTCTTCTGAGTGACAAGGGCTAATATAGGCCCCATCATTGTGTTTTTTCACCACACATGCATTACCTCACAACATACTTTCATAATTGATTTTTTACATGGCAACTGATGTGTCTGGTTAACCCATTATCCCATCAGGTAGTTGTGTTCTCAGCAGAAAGGTCACAGGCTGTACCAAGCAATATTTGCTTTCACTTTCATGTTATGCCTTCACCAGAAAATGAGAATTTAAAAAAAGAGTAGGGCCTTGGGAAGTTATTTAAGTTAATATGATGCTTCTTGGCTTTGGAGGCAGCATTTTCAATTTGTAGCTGCCAATGTGGAAAAAAAAAGATAATTAAGATATCAAGAGGTACCAAATCTTGACACAAAGTAGAAGGTATAGTTAACATATAATGCGTAAAACATTAGCCATCAAAGCATGTGAATCAATAGTTACTGCCCAACATGAAATAAGAAGTGAGTTAAAGAATATGCATTCCTTGACCTGCTATAAAGAGCCTATGGGAATGAAGCAGAGTTTCACTCAAAATACACTTACTGATGCTGAGAAAAGGTATACAAATAAAAGCTAGTGGAAATGGAACACAAAGAAAGAACATAGGGGTTATGTAGCAAAAATGTGTAAGGTACTGTATGATTGTGATGAGATAAACTGAACATCTCTCTTGTCTTTGAATGAATTGGTACCATTCTTTAAATTGTAAAAAGACAGCGTGACTTTGACTGGCCTTTGGGCCACGGAGAGTTTTTTGTACAAGTGAGCCTTATAATCAATGGTGGGAAACAGAATTTTCAAGCAAAAAAAAATTGCTGGAAAACAATTGTCCCAACTGAGCAAACTGTTGCAAATAAAAGCAGGATGAGAGTGGGAATATAGATTGTGAAGGTGTCTTTTCTCAAACTTGTGTTGTGAACAAGTTTAACTCAAAAGTCAATTTGCATTTTTTTCCTAAAGAGAATTTTTATAAGTCTTAAATAATACTCCCATTTTAGTAATAGCAAAATGTTCAAGTTGAATTTCCAATTTCAAAAGGGAGGAAAATTCATTGAGATGAAAAATAAATTTCTTTTTAACACAAAGAAAACATGATTTTGTTGCTGAAAGAATGTATTATTCAACAGCTCTGTTACAAGATGAACTGCTACTTCAAATCAATAATTTGTTTTAAAAAAATAAAATTATGTTGATTTAAAAGAGAGGAGAGGAAACTTTTGTAATTTGTTCATAGATCTCCTTGTCTTGATTTATAAGATTGAACTTTACAGTTCTAGGACTCTTGTCAGAACATGCTGCCTATGATGCTGGACTATGAAATGCTGTTTTTGAGCTTCCTCGAATGCTCAAAAGACTGAGCTCTATATTCAACTTCACTTCCTTCTCTGTCTATTCTGTCTGTTCTTGCTATCTTGCTATTAAATATCACAGGCCGGAATACAAAATTACTTTCAGCAGCCACTTCTCCTTTCAGATCATTCCAAGTTTAAATCTGGCCCTTTCTATATAATCCCCACTGAATACGTACTGAATGACTAATGATATATTTTGTTGTTACTGTAGTTGGTGCATCGTTTGCTTTTTGTCAATTCTACATTGCATAATTTTCCTCCTTGACATTAGGAATTTATTCCTTTGTGATTTGCTGTCTCCTTATAGTGCTCTTTGTCAGCAGATTCTCTAACAACTCATTTCAAAAATGTTAATGCAGTTGAGTGTAGTTGACACAATGCATATTGTGTATGTATGTATATATCAGCTGTCTTGCCAACTGCACCCCGCTAGAAGGTTTAGTGTTATTCTGTTTAAGATAGCATACCTTAATTTTATTGATTTTTTTGAATTCTGTAAGGATTTCAAAACAGCCTTAGTTTCAACAAAATCCTTTGAATAACTCCTACTAATTGACATAAGCTGTGGAGCGGTCATAAATTGTCTATTGTGCTCCAGATGCTTCTGCCCATAATTCTGGAGTCAGATAAACATATCTGTAGCTAGGGCTTTTAGAAATCTTCTGTTTCCTCTAACTTTTTCTTTTTTTCAGATCAGATTATTGGCATTTTTCAATCTCCCTCTCTATAAAGTTTTAAAATTTAACTTCTTGGGATTTTTTTCTACTGCTTTTGTAAATAGTTTAATAACCGAATCTTGTAGTTCTCTGTCCATTGTTCAAAAAACTGATATCGTTCAGAGATCAGAGTTTCATGGAAACATCAGTTCCTCTGAGTTCTAGTTGGGTCTTTTTCCATGTTTCAGGCTTTGAATACCGGTCTTCTGGCTTTCTCTAGGGACGTAAATCTCTCATCCTGTCCCCTGTAGATCTTTTGTGGAACTTCACCAGGAAATCTTTTTGTAATTCAACATATCTTCTACAGAGGAAAAAAATAACAAGGAAAAGTTTGTAGAAAGAGGTGTTTCTTTTGGTTAAACCAGCCAATACAGATAGGAAGAAAAAGTTTCAAGAATACAAAATGCTTTTTCAGATCTCAAAAATGAGTACCAAGCTTACTGCATTTGGGCTGGAGGGCAAAATAGAAATGTCAGATTTAGAGCTGATTAATGTAGAATTAAGTAATGCACTCACAGATTCATGAAAGAAAATGTCATTTTCTCAGTTATCCATACTTTTTTTCCCCCTCCGTTTTATGACTAGTGCTGAGCCATGTCTAAAGCAAAGGTGTCTTGCTATGAAGTGGTAATGACAGCAATAGATGTGCTATTGCCTCAGATCAGGCCACACAGAGTGTTGGCATCGACACTGTTGCTAGCTTCTTTCTTCCTACCCTCAGTTTTTGCGCCTGAGTGATGTTTTGATGGGAGAATGGTAGCAAGTTAAGGAGTAAGGACTGGCCAAAGGGAGAGAAATGAAGAAATTCAAAATTACAGGTAGGAAGCAGCACGTATTCAAACCTGAAAAGCCTGAGATTACTTTGGCATCAGGGTATTCCTTACACAAAAGCTGTAAGGATGTGTGACAGCCATGTGCAAATTTGTCTTACTGAGCTGCTGCTTCATGGAACAGAGGCTTCTGAAGTCCAAGACTATGGTTGCCGAGAAGCTAATGATCAGCCATAGTTGTTGCTGTTGGCTTGATGTGTGTGAGAGATGGAGGTGACTCCATAAGGAGTCCATAAGGATAAGAAGGTTGAAATAGGGACATCACAGAAGCAAGGTTGCTGATTCAATATGAGTTACATGTGAAAATATTAAGTAGGTTGGTGCCAAACATATAGAAACTGACTGTAGGCTAGTGTACTTTATGACTTTATCCCTGAAAAGGTCATGCATACTTCCTGAGAGAAAGTCATAGTCTTTAAGCACCTGTAGTGGCGGATAACAATACATGTCTCTCTGCCTACATTTTAATAGCATGTAGTGCTGCATACTAGTAGCATCCTGGATCTGTTTTTACAGGGATGAGGACCCCTATGGATTAAGCATAGTGTAGATATTAAGAAGAAATAACACCTTCTGCTTTCCAACGTGATTCTTGGCATGTATGTCAGTCTAATTGCTGGAGCAGGCTATAGTGCAAAGGCTGGAGAGTCTGGATACAATTAGACATTTCACACCACGATAAACTGCTTTCCATGATTTTCTATCTCTTTTTGTTCAAGGCTGCTGCTGTGGCCATTTCAGAATAGGGAATTAGAATATGTTCAGCTCATCCTGTAAAGTAATATTCACATGCTGGCCAGTGCTTACTACCATATGCGTAGGTCTAGTTTCTGGCCTTGAGTGGATGTTTATGATTTCTGTTGATAAAAAGGGATAAACTGCCCTCAAATATGTCAGAGAGTCATTTGACTTTCGTCATGTTGTGAATAAAGAAAATATTGTGAGACTTGGAGAGCTGAATAGCCTGAATAATTTTAGCTTGAGATGATTAATCATGCAGAACAGCCTAAATAAACACAGCAAAAGCACAATCCACAATATCTAGTCTGAATATAATCAACCTCTGAATCAGAAGGTTATGAATGATCATGTTCTGAGCACAAAACGGTGGAGCATATTATTTTAATAGGCAGTATGTAATTATACATTATTTTATTACTCTTGTAAATTAGATGTTTACCTAAATGAGTTTATCTCTTCTGGTAAGATGAAAATAAATACACCATATCCTTAGAATTAATTCAGATCACTCAAACTGCTAAAATATATTTCTTTTCTCTTAGCACCTAAAATAATACTGATACTCATCCGTACCTGCAAGTGGTATCACGAAATGATTTTCATAGAAACTAGCTAAGTGAACTGTTTGCCTTGTTGTGGTCAAAGTGTGAGCAAACACTCACGAATTATATCATGTTTAAGAAATTGGTCAAAACCCCAAAATATTAAGGTTCACTTAGTCTTAAGTTACGTAAAGATTTGCTTTGGTTCTATTAAATCTCAGGTGTATTTCTCATTGTTAATTCCTATCCTGATAATTTCTAGCTATTTAATTTAAGCAAATAAAATGATTGTTTTATAGCAAAGTAAAACAACAAGTATTTATCTTGTCAAATAATCACATGCAAGCCATGAGGTTTCTTCCAAGCTTGTTTGGATAAGAATTAAGTGTATGAAAATATAGAGCTATTTCTGCCAGCATGCATAATTTAGTATTTAAAATAGGCTAGTCTCCTTTCTGTTGGCAACATAGTGGAATTTGTTAATTTGCCATAAGCAGAAATTACCCTTCAGAAATATATGAGCATCAGATTTCCTTTGCCAATTTCTTGGCACTTCTGTTTACTTTGGATAATTCTTATTTTTTTCTATTGCTCATGTATTCTAGATTTTTCAGGCTAAGCATAATAATAATAAAAATTATACATAATCCACAATTTACTATTGATAAAACTATTTAGCCATCTCTACTACATGTGGATTTTTTTCAGTTATTATTAATGTTTTAGAAACAATAAACATCAAAATTACCATATATTTAGTTTGGGTTTTTTTTTCAGATAGTTTCAGCTGGGAAATGAGAGGAGAAAATTGCTTTGTTTGCATCAACCTTTTAAAAACTGTTTTCTTCCAGCAGTTAAAAAAAAAAAATCACTTCCAAATTTTTGAAAGCATTTTCCGTTTCAAGCGTCATCCAAATATGGCCTAAATAATGAAAACAGAACTAAACCATGTAATTTTTGTACAATTAAATCTGTAATCATATTTTCTTCAGCTGAAAAGAGTTTGTATTTGTTTTGTTTTCCTGCTTCTGCAGCCAAACTGAAAATATATTATTTGTACAGCTCTAATATTTAGCAAGTCTTAAATTCAGCTAAAAAGAGTGACTTCAGCTTCAACTACTGACAGAATTATACCTGCAAAGCCTAGGAAAGACAGTTTGCTTTTAAAAGCTGTTAGATGAATTAAGTTCATGGGCAAGGCCCTATTACGGAAATTTAAAGCCATACTTAGCCTGAGGACAAATGGCAGAAGTCAACTTAGCCTAGGGAGAATTTATTCTTTCCATAATTTTGTCATGGAAACTAGTCACTTAAAGTTGCTATGCTTGCTATAAGGAGTGTTCGTGCAGAATCAACTTTTTAACTGCTTGTAAAAAGAAACTAAAAATCCCAAATGACCATGAAGAGTAAAGGACATGGAAAGAACAGTGGTAGAGAGGCACATGTATCTCTTAAGTAAATCTTCATTTTTAATTCTCAATTCTGTCCTAGAATTGAATTCTGGAAAGCTAAAATGCTTTAATCCTTTAGAGGAAATATGGACTTTTATCTATTCTCCATTGTGATTTCTCATGTCCCTGCTACTGTTTCATGAGGTACAGATTTTGATAGTCAAAAAAAATTAACATGTGATTTGCTGCCTTTCCTACATGCTCATAAAATTAAGTTGTTTATGTTCTTTAACCACAGTAACTGTAACTTCTGTTTCCTATATGAAATGGAAAGATTAATGGAGTAGTTTTGAAACTGATGAAAGTCATAGATTGTGGTGTCAGGAAGCTGCATTCCTCCATCATTTTTCACCAAATGAATTTCTAGTTTAAGACCAGTACCCAGCTGATGGCAGTCGTGAACTGCCATTTAGTGCAATGACTTGGCTGGAGAGGCTCATGATGCAGTTTGAAACTGCCTCCCAACTTTCATCAGCGTCACTATGTACGACTGACCTAATGACAAGGTAGCTACGAGTTCTTTTATGAGAAATCCAGGCAGACCTAGGGAATGTATTCAGGTAGAATGACTGAATAAAGCAAGGGAAATTCTTATTCACAAACTTTTATGAGAGATAAATCAGTGCAAGACTTAATTCTGGGAGATATTACCTATTACAATTCATAGCTTTTTCTTGACTTGCAATTCATTCATTCTAGATTAATTACTAGGAAGATAAATCATGCAAAACTGAATAAGAGCCATCTCAGTGTACTTAACGCCCTAATAGCAAGTCCTCATATGGTTGGTATTTGTGGTAAACAAAACTGAAAATATTTGAATCAATTCTCATCTTCAACTAGTACAATAAAATGTTACCTTTTTGGACACCAAGTTTACCACCTTCCTCCATGGCAAACATATGTTCTGATCTGGATTACCAAAACTGTGATTGGACATTTCATTAAAAAAAAAAACCCAAATCTTATTTTGTTCTTATTTTTCCAGCAATGCATCCTTCTAAATGAAGTGGAGGTACAATGCAACTACTTTCCGTTTCTATCTTTTGTGGTCTAGATATTTCTAACCTCTTTAGAAATGTGAAGATTGAAAATAAAGTTCCTTGAACATCAAACAAGACATTCAGTGAAACAGTTGTCTGTTGTCTGTTGATCTTCAAAGCAACATCAGAAATTGGTTTCATATTGATATGGAGAGCAGTGATTATTAAGATTTTTGTATCAGCCTTTTATTCTGTCCTTTTACTACAAAAGCTTATGGCATTTTCTCTTTACTGCCCAAACTTGTCCAACAGTCCTCTTCCTTTCTTCAAAAGTCCACATTTTAAGAGCACCTTACAGAAACTAGGAATTTGTTTATTCATGTATTGGTTTGCTCCTCAGAGCACTGAATGCTCATTCCATAAGCATCTTCCTAGACGAACACTGCCATTTCTTTAAAGGAAAGTCTGGAGGAAGTATTGGAAATAAAAACTTGAGAGTCCAAATCTATGCAGAATCTGTCAAAGTTCTAAGTTTTTAATATTTTTCATGATTTCTGTCTTGAAGTCATAATGTTTTAAATCAGGGCAATTATTAAGCTCTGATAATGCATTTATCCCTAAAATAAGGCAAGTATATATATTAGTGACACTAAGGATATTTTGATCAATGGCTTTGAGGTCGTATTCTTCATTTGGTTCCACCTGTATTTCCTACAATCAATAAACTTAAATACCAGGGTAACTGTGGAAGCGGCAGCATTTATCAACCAGACAAAGCACCTCCCTTGCTTTATAATCGTCTAGTAGTCCCATGAAGACAGAGCCCTAAAGTACGGAAATATTTTTCTCCATGATCATAAGGGAACAATGTAAAGAGGAAATGGGCATACAGATAAGCTAGTTCGTGATGTATTATGAAAAGTTATTTTGCAAAAAGTTATTTTCATTTTAAATTAAAACGAGAAATTATTTTGCAATGAGATGTGCTATGCAAAATGGTTTGGCAAAGGATCTTCTCTGCAGAAGTTAATTTGCAATGAGAGATTTTGAGGTGTAGTTGTTATAGAAAAAAAAAGATTATATAATTGGTGAAAGAAAAATAGAAGGCAAGGCAAATGATGCAAGCACTTAGGGATCACATTGACTCAAAAGGTTAGAGAAATTAGACTTTTATTCTGTGGCAGAAAAAAACATGTAAAGCACATAAAATTTTGGGAAAATAGAAAGAAAAGTTTCACTACCGACAATTGAATTAATGCCGACCATAAATTATTTTTTTTAAAAAAAGACAATCTAGTATTACTCATGTATGTATGTGTACATATTTAAGCACATATCTTCAGGAAAAATCTATCTCTTGATTCTTCCTTCTCCAAGTATTAACCATAATATACAGGTTTTTTCAGTTGTTATTTCTCTCTGTTTCATCCATGCTTCTGATGCCAGGACCATACCAAAAACACAATTTGTTTTGCTTACAGAACCAGTAAAAGGGTGAAAGAGAAGATTCCTTTGAAGCTGTTTTCAAAGGAGGTGATGGTGCTTTTTTTTCCTTTTCAAATTCATTTTCTAACTATATATTCTGATGAATGTCCAATAGTGCACTAGGGAAAACCCTGCAGTTCAATTCTTTATATTAGCTTTAGAAATAAAACCTTTCTATGGACATACTAGATTTTGATTCAGCTATGAAGCCTATTTAGCTGAAACTGCCACATGCATTTATAATGTGAATACAACAAAAAAGGCCAATACATTTGGCATTTACGCTTTACAGTTTTGCAGTTAAATGATGCCATTTTTACATAAAATAACTTGCAAAACTTTTGCCTCACTAAACCAGTCCTAGACTCTATGTCCAGCAACGTGGATCCTTCAACATTCAGACCTGAATTTGCTGACACTGTATATATAAGCAAAGATTTTTCAGGAATAGACTACACTCTTCCTACATTAAATGACCATTCTATTTTGATTAAATAAGCTCAAATTTTCAAGAATGAAGAGCTTGTTTTGAGTTTAGAAAGGTGTTTTGTTACGTACATTTTTGACCATCCTGCTTTCTAATAGCTGAGTCCTTCTTTTATGCATTACAATCAGATTATTAGCACATCATAAAAAGCTGCTGGCTTTTCTTTGTTTGGAATATCATCATTAGTACTTAATGTGTAATTACATATGTTAATTTGCATAATCTCTAAAAGCACTGATTTTATATATTTCTTTGATGATCAATTTTAAGCGCACATATCTCTTTTGGAGTAATGAAAATGAAATGTCTTTTGCATGAAGTCTCGGTGGATTCAGTGGAAATGAATAAAAGCACATCTACTTTTTAGTGTGAACAGGAATCACAAAAGTAAAGATGAGATGAAACATAACTATTCACAAAAGCAAAACCTGAAATTTTTGCATCATTAGCTCTTTATGTTTTAATACTCTTCTTAACATTAGAAATAACAAATAGGAAAGTAGGATTCTTTTTAAAATAGTATGTGACTTGCTACTTGAAAACTTACACTACGATTGCATCTTCCCCAAAGGATCTTTTTTTAAACTCATGAAAACCCATGGAAATAGAGTTTCACCATAAAAATCCTGACACATTCTTAAATATTGTGTTACAACTATGACAATATTATATGTGCAATTAACTACCAAGGGCAATAAAAGAATCTATTAATATAAATTGTTCTAAAATGGAAGATGGGGATGTATTTGGAAAAAAAAAGAATATTGCAGGGATAGAAATGCTAAATCAAGGAAACTATGTGCAGTAAACGCCAGCTTACAGATCTGCTTTAAGATTTACTGCAAAATCTCAAGGTAGCTTTATTTTCCCTTAGAGCAAAATGAAGTTATTACCAGATTTTATACCAAATCTTATGAATTGTCATGATAAAGTCATAATAAATTGACATTTACTGTGCAAAGTCATTGAATAGTGCTTCCACATGCCTATGCAAGGCTGGAATACTTTACATTTTATGTTAGTATCTCCAAATCTTTTTACAAAGATAGCTGTCAAATATGCAATATTAGAATTTCTGATCTCACCAGCAAAAAATGTGTGAATACAAAGCAGTTCCAATAAGCAATTTGCAAATATTGACTCTCAATATGCAAATATGCCTACAGAAATTATTTTTGTATATATTTAAAAAGGGGCAAAATTATTTTTTCTGTCTAGCAGTAGAAAAGTTATAATACTGCACAGTGAACACAAATATGTATAATATTTTATTTTTCTTTAAATCATCAAAAGTTTTGAAGACTGGATTATTCATGTTATACTGGACATAACATATTCATGTTATACTGGACATATTCATGTTATTATTCCTTTTATAGATAAATTAATTTTATTATTATTTTATTTTTATTATTTTCTTATCTAGATGAGCTGATAACCGAAAACCTCAGATAACCCAACATATTTAATCTGAAATAATGCCAAAGTACTGAAAGGCTGGGAAGTGCTGGGAATGGAGAGCTGGGAGAAACTTAGAAGGTGTTCTTGAAATCTCCTTTCTTCCTTGCTTATGAGGAAGACCACTTATGAGATCTCATCTTAATATTGGTGTAACAAGAAGAAAGCACAGAACTTCTCTGCCAGTATTTCACAAAATGCAGAGAAATCATTGACAACTCTTTCATTTACGGATCTCATTAAAGATCAGTAAAAAGTTATGGAAAAAAATAGAAATTTAATTCACTACCTTCCTTCCTTGTCTTAAACACAGTAAAATCTCTAAATCACTTTTATTTTTTTTGATGAAAACAGCTTCATCTATTTTTCAAAATTTGTTTTCGTAAGAGATTGAAAGGATGTAGTTTTTATTCCAGAACCCATTTTTCTAGCATCACTAGAACCATTTTACTGGTTGACATGACTTTATATAAAATCAAAATTATCTTTTGACTGCTAGAATATGCATTTCTTCCCTGTGAGTTGAACTAAAAATGTCAAGCAAATAAGAGAATTACATCTCATGCATCAGTTCCCACATTCACTTTGCAAAGATTAGTCCAACCTCCCTTAATTCAATGAATTCCATCTAAAAGATTTATTATTTCAGGCTTTTTTTAGTTCCATCCATTTTCTGCTGTGATTGCTGATCATCCTTATATTAATCCCAATATTCTTCTGCAGATTCACTCTGAGTACAACATGTTAAAGTGGTAAGAATCTGAGTGTAAGGAACTAATCGAACCCAAGAGTATAGCCGAATAAAATGGGCAATTTAATGATAATGACATTTTAAGATACACTGAAGGGCTTTCTTCCCCCGCAGCTCTTACTGATATACTTAAAAGTTGTGGTCATGGATGGGAAGCTCTGTTTTGTGGGTGATGAGTGTGTAAATAATTTTTCTAGAAGTAATTTGCTAGCATTTTGTGAGGAAATGACAACATACTCACAGTAAACAGATGTCTTTTTCTGTGAAAATCATCAGCTGTTTTTGCTTGCCTTGTTTTTAATCACTGTTGCAAATGTTTTTTTACTGAATTTGTTAGATTTTAGATCTGTCTATAGACAGCTCTATTCCTTTGCAATCTGCTACACTGCCTATACTCATATTCCCTCTAGCTCTTATGTATTTATTTTTCTTAAAATAATTACAAACCAGGCTCTGGTTTAGTGCGAACAGGAAGTGCTTTACATTGAAATGTGAAAATATATTACACAATATTAACCTAAAAGAAAATGGAAAAAAAAGGAAATCTACTTCAGCTACTCTTGCACTGTTTTCTCTGCATCTATTATTGATGAACTTAGTAGGGATGAGTAGAAAAATCTTAGCTGACATTTGCAATAGGCAAATGAGACTATTATGTTACTACTAAGAATGGTAAAGTTAAGCCTATGTCACATCCTTCCCCAAGAAATTTTCTTTTCCTGAGACCAAGTCTTGTTTTGATTTACTCGATGGCCTGTTGTTCTCTAGTCATAATATGGGGTTCATAGTAAGTGGAAGTATGTGTGGTTTGGAAAATTCAAGTAGAACAGAGCTATTAATGCACTGAATGTAAAGCAGCTCCTCTCACAACTCATGTTTTTGGGTAATCGCAGTGTTGGGGTGGAACCAACCACAGAAATAATGACCATGGTTTAAATTTTTCACCTTGAGCCATCTAAAAACATAATTAGACTTGATCTTAATCAAGTGAGGGGATGTTTGCTTGTTTTCTGGAAAACTAAGAGCATGTCTCGTGAAGAAGCAGAGCAATGAGGATGTGTTTTGTCCTTAGGGACGCTTCCACTACCCTGCAGCTGCCCTCACTGCAGCTCTTCTTCCATCAGACAAAGTGACTGCAGCATGTTTTCCATGGCAAGCACAGCAACCAGCACAGGTACAGCATATTTGTCACTCTTTGGGATGACCTTGACTGGTTATGCCCAAATATCTAGCAAGGAGTTTTGTCAGCTTCGTTATCGTTGTTTGTTTTCATGATGGAAGCTCAGGGAGGAATGAGAATGTAACTGCACTGCGCAAACAAATGTGTGCTAGCTGTATGAATACCATGGGATTTTTTGAATGTTTTAAATTTCTCTTGGCTGTGTATTGGAAATCTGACCTAGGAATAGAGACACGGAGCACACACTATTTTTCTTTCAGCTGTCTGAGATGCTTCTCCTGTAGTTACTATAAATCAACTCAAACTGTTTTAAAGAACACATGCAAATATATTTCTTCGAACCCTTGTCTTCTAGACATATCAGTTTTTTAAAAGGATGATGAGTTAAATTTACAGTACTAAATAAAATGAGGCAGCAACTGATCCTTGGCCTGAGACCATCTGCTGCAGTACAAATTTTATCCATGCTACTGAACTCTTACTTTCCCTCCTCTATTGGGAATAATTCCCAACCAATGTGAAACTAAGACCTAGACATTTTCCTTTCCTAGACCTAGTTGGCAGGGATCAAAACTGGGTTTCAGACCTTAATCTGGGGTTATTGGGTAATTGTGTGGCAGTGTTTGGGCCCATGCTTGGGCTTTATATTACTTGTATAAAGATAACCTTCTTATGAATAAAGATAAAAAAAGAGTAGAAAGGGAGAATTTACTCCTATTTAAGAGTATCTTATGAACACAATCAAGAAATAGGAACGGTATTCATATTTTGTCCTCAAAGAGTTTTTCTCTGTGGTCCTGAAGACTAAGTAGATATAGTGGCTGGAAGAAGTGCCAAAGAATTTTCCTAAGTTACTAACTTGTAATTGGGATTTTCTCTTTTAGTATAGTACTCTGCTAAAAAAATAGACAACCTTTGTCCCTAATGACTACCTTTAATATCTGTTCCAGAATATCTTAGAAAAA
>JAUBOD010000613.1:2882482-2895495 GCA_032353885.1 Nothura maculosa | reverse complement strand
ATTGGCCTGCCCTTTAACCCTTACCCACAAGCTCTCCACCCGCTCATCATCCACTCCCAGGCTGAGCTCCATGCATTGCAGTTGCTCTCTCACGTACAGAGCAACTCTGCCACCTCACCTTCCCAGCCTGTCCTTGCTAAGGAGCACATAGCCCTCCATGACAGCGCTCCAGTTGTTTGAGCTATCCCACCACGTTTCAGTGATTCCAGTGAGATAGTGGTGCTGTGACTGCACACAGATCTCCAGTTCATCTTGCTTATTCCCCATTGATTCGTGCACTGGTATATAGGCATTTCAGAGAGGTAAATGAACCTGCATGTTTCCCAGGAGGGGTGAGAGAGGACCCTCTATAATCATGTCCTAGCCATACTTCCCTACCACCATATGCCTGTTGGGTGCCCATTGACTTTGGTTGTGTGGGATTGATTGCCCTGTCTGTGTGCCATTACTCCTCCACTTTTTGCTTGGTTTAAAGCTCTCCTAACAAGATTGGCCAGTCTTTTGGCAAACACATGCCTGTCCTTCTTGTTCAGGTAGTTCCCATCGTGCCCCGCCACCTGGTGGTCATCAAACAGAATCCTGTGGTTGTAGAAGCCCAAACCCTGTTGCCAACACTAGTGGTGCAGCTGGTTTTTGACCTCAAATATCCGTTTTCTCCTTCTTCAATCCATTCCTCTCATTGGAAGGATAGAAGAGCTACCTGGGCTCTCATGCCTTTTACAGCCACTCCTAGGGCTTAATCTTGCTTAATTTCAGATGGTTTCCCGATGACATCATTAGCACCCGTATGAAACAGCAGCAAGGGATAATAGTCCAAGTTTCGGACCATCTGAAGGAGCCCCTCTGTAACATCCCTGAATTTTAAAATTCCCTGAAATTTAAAATTGTAAGGTATAGACACCTTCATCATTCCGCTTGGCACAAAAAGTTCGCAAAATACTCACCCTGGTTTTCATATCAGATTAGGATGATAAGGCATAGCATATATCTGAGATAAAATAGAACTAGAAAAAGAATCCTAACTAAATCTTAAAGATCTAAATAAAATGGAAAGTGAATAACTATTTTACCCTCTCCTTCACACACTCCCAGAATATTGTGCAAATCTTTTGCAGATGTTTTGTTTCCTACACTATGCTTCTCTAGAAGCGTAACATGTTCTAGGCATAGCTAAAACTAAGTCTTTTATTCACAATATTTTGAAGTATGTAAACAGTACTTCCACAGTTGCTTTGGTTTGCTAACAAATTTGGTTTTGAACTTATGTTTTCCAAGATTAAAAGCAGGATCTCATGATCTTTTATGTACATAAATAATTTCAGGCAGCTGACAACCATGATTGAACTGGAATCACTCATTCAAATAAATTTATGTGCATATTTAAGTGTTTACACACATACTTATTCAGATCATTTTTGCGAGTCCTGTTGTGGATTAAGCTACACAATAGTTGTCTAATAGATTCTCTGCCCACCTTTCAGAGAAGCCATTTTGAAATAATAAATCTATTCAATCGCAAGAGGCTACTGATAACAAGAGAAAAAAGCCAGAAAAAAATTCTTAAAATTGTATCATTGATTACAACTAAACATTTAAATATGTTTGGTTTGTCTTCCTTTAATTTGCTGACTTTATCTGTTACTATGAGTTTCAAGACATACTTAAGTAATTTTTTATACTCTCTACTAGTTCAGATAAAAAGCTGAGTTGAAGTAGAAAAAAATCAGCTGGCATTTTTATTCCTAGTTTCAGTAAAGCCGTTAAATGTACTTAGGAAAAGAAGAACTAGTGTGTAGGTACAATTCTTGACTGGGTTTCTTGAGATCCTGCTACTTGGTTGATGTCAGTGGCAACCTGCCTGTTGCCAATATTGTGCTAATGATCAGATAGTGGATGTTTTAAAGAAAGTATATCTGAAAGAACTTTTCATATACTTTTTCTTGACAAGTGATTAGATGCAACGTATTGCAAGCACATTAAGCCAGGAGTGCAGGCCCTCTCTCCAGAAGAGTTTGTGTCTCATTGCTCTCTGACCCTCTTCTGCCCCACGTCTTCCCTCCTTCCTCTGCAGTGTCCATGGATGTGTGGGGCAGCACAGAACATATGCATTCCAGGCTGACAGCAAAATTGCTCTCCTACTCTTGCTTTCTGGTCATCTACTTCTATGCTACAGGCATCGCCTCTCTTTTTGGAGGGCACCTAAGCATTGAATTTGAGCTGTTTCCATCTTGCAGGATTGGTGTGACTCTTTGAGTATCATAAAAGCATGCAAAAGACATTAAAAGTAGCAGCTGAATTTGGCAAGTATATGTCTCAGTTTCTCATCTGTAAAATAGCAGCTGTGCAACATCCCTACCTTTCAGGGGTGCAAGAAAAAGAAAACAGCCATAAACATTTATATCTGCCAAATTCTATTGTCTGGAACTTACAGTAGAGGATACATAAAAATCAAGGGGTAAAAATGACATTACCTAGAGGAACAGTCATTAGTATTAAAATTTTGGTAGTAAAAGAACCTGCAGCTACTTAGGATGCTTTTCAAGTTGTGCTTTCCATATTGTGCCCAAATGAATAGGCAAGTTGTACCTCGGTAAGTTATACTTCATGCAGAAGAGCAAGTAGTTACTGTTTGAAAGATAGGGATAGATATTTTTTCCTATAGACAGACATGAAATTTAAAGTGACAGTTCTGAACTAGCCTTGGTAAAGCATCCTGTCCTAAATTGCTTATTTTGGGAGCTGTAAATATTTGTTTTCCAGTTACTTCTGTGCCTATTGCATTTATTTTTCTTTCTGGAGAAAAGGTCAAATAGTTTTTTTAATCTTTTATTTGAAAAGACTAATTATACATTAGCTGCATACATGCAATACGGAATTTCCTACCTTATTCACTATTAACTAAAGCAATCAATAAATCTCCCTCAGGAAGTGCAGGCCTGTTTTATGCTGACCCCTTTCTGTTTACTCGTTAAAACCATTTTATATCCCAATGAGAGACAACAGAATGAAATTCGATTTCAGAAAGATTTCTACAATTGGGAGAGGACTATTCACAGGAAGCAGTAATATGATGTCTATCAAGATAAAAGATAAACTTCATTATAACAGAAGAATAACAGGAGTCATATTTATTATTTTATTATTATTATTTACAGAAGAACTTTTAAATTTATCACTGATATAAAACTGTTCAAACTTCTTTGACTTCTGTAGAGGTGCACCCACTCCTTCCATGGATAAATTTGCCCTAAAGTACATGTTCATTTTTTTCTAAGCAGCACTAATTTTACTGGCAGATCATAAAATACTAGCATTTTTTTAGGGTTAAAGCTTTTAGAACATATTAACCTAGATTGCAGTTGCTACAAAAATAAATCTTGACTTCTACATATTAGGAGCTTCCAGCAACTCCTGCCTTTTCTTTTGACCCCATGAAACAATATACCAAATCTGGCAGGAGTTTAAGCAAACTACATGGGTCTCTGTAAAGTGCCATTTCTATATAATGGTTCATTCTCTGTGCAAAACTCCTTTGTTGTAGATGAGACTGAAAAACTATGGAAAAACTATGGCAAGACCATTTCTATTTTATGACACTACAGTCTTGTGTTCTGCAGGAAGAGGAATATCCTATACAGGAATAAATCAATAAAATAGCTTTAATTTAAGTTTTATTTTGAAATGTTATGTTTGTATCACAGAATACTGTGTTTTAATCCTTCCTTCCCTGCTAATGCAAAACTTCCACAGAAAAAAGCCTGGAAACAATACACGACCGAGCAAACTCATCTAATAGTAAATTCACCAGAGGTAAAATCCATAATAGTTTATAATATCCAGTTTATAATATACATGCACTAAAAAGAAAGGTTTATAAAACAGCTTTACCAATATTTACAGTGGATATGTTTCAGGTGGGCAATTTATATAAAATATGTAAGAAAATCAATCAGAAATATTTCAGTGAAGCATTTTTTTGGTTGGAATCTATCCGTTCCTGTGGATCGAAGCTTTTATTCCCAGATACGGTTTGATTTTTGACAAAGCAGTTCCAGAAGCTGCCTTTGCTTGCCTGGCAGCTTTGGAAAAATTATCTGAGGTACATTGAGGTGCAGTGCCACCTGCAGAGCTAGAGCCCCCTTTTTCCTGCCAGCTGATTTTCAAAGTCACCATGCTACAGGATTTTCTGCCATGAGATGCTTGCTTTCTCTTTTTGATATCCTCCCTTTTGCTTGCATATATGATTAAATGCCCTCCTCTCCTGGGGCACCTGAGAGCCCCACAGTCGTGGCACTCACCGAAGTGGTCAGCGACGTCACTGCCTGCCTCCCTCTGCTTATTTCAGGACCAAAACAGAGAAGAGAAGATTATCTCCTTTCCTACTAGTTCTGTGCATTTCTCACCTGACTGCTTTTGGTTTGTTTCTATTTTTGTATTTTTATGACCGAAATGATGCAACACTAGTTTTTAAAAGAATAGGGTGATAAAAAATGCTTCTCCAGGTCTAGTCTAATAGGATGCAGAGCAGCCATTGACTGCATTATGTTAGGTGCTCCTTTTTTATACTTCCATGGGATTTTACTTTATTGCTATGAAAGATGTCTTCAGAGCATGTACAGAAGCAAAATTAATAATGCCTTTAATATAATGATGTCATCTTGCCTACGTCTTTAGCTGCTCTTTTCTTCAAATCTCCTGACTTTGACCTTCTTTCATGTTGTTTTCTAATTTTGAAAGTGCTTTGTGCTTTTTCCTCGATAAATATTTTGTTTCTGCCTATTAATTACTTTTAAACCTATTCTTTATATCATAGCTTTATTTCATAGCTGATGACTCATTCTTCTTTGCCTCATCATTTAGATATAAAATTTTATCTATCATATCAGATGACAGCTGGTCTGGCCATGGCCATAACATACATCATAGGTACGAGGCACAAAATAAGGAGCTGGCAATATGCAAGGAATACATAATTAATAGAAATGAGTTAATTAATAGAAATATGACAACCATGTTCAGTAGGAATTGGTGTAGGCATCTGAGCAAAGCAGAAGGCTACTGATCCTCCACAGCACAAGTGTTTTCTTTTGTTCATTTATCTTTTTGGGGTTATAAGTAGAAGATAAATCCATACCATACAACAGAGATGAAAAGATGTTATCAGGACTCTATATGCTTCCCTTTCAGGGAAGCAGGTATGTTTGTTTATGGCAAGGTAGTTTAACATTTTTTCCCCTCCTCAATTATAGCCTGGAGTTGTGACAGTGGTATAAGAAATATTAAATCTGATAAGTGAAGGGGATGTGCAGCTCAAGGACTTCCTCGCTCTGCTCAGCTGTATCCATCACCTGATAGTGTGGAGAGGCAGCGAGTAGCAGGTTGGCACTGTTGTTTGCTTCAATGTCTGACTTTTCTCTGCAGGCATTTCTGCAGAATGCTATTCTAGTGTGTTTTTTTCAACCTCAGACACAAGTTTTCTTCTGCAATGATTAAAACTATTTGAGATTCTGGAAGAATTCTGGTTTGTTGGAACATCCTAGATTACCTAATGATGAGTTAACGCTCAGTGATCACATATTGCAGTTCAGCTGAAATAATTGGCCAGATCTCTAAATGGCCTGTCTCCATATTATTTATTTCCATCAATAAAAATGTCTTTGATAAGAAGTAACATAACTCCAGGGGTTTCTACGTGATACTTATTAATCACACTCACCCCTCTGCCTACAAGAGGAATCAGACACATTTCATTACATTTTTAGGCTTCCGACATGTCCTAAGGATATAATTATACTGTTATTATTTTCACATTGTCTGCTCTGTCCCATTACTTAATTATGTGCTTTCCCAAGTGCCTGGCACATAATGTCAAAACTGGGAAAGGGAAGAGTCAACATCATTTACCTATGTGGCATCCAAATCCACTGAGCATACAAGCGGCTGCAATGCCCAACTGAACCTCTCACTGGGCTGGTGCTGGTGCTTCCAGCTCCTGCATGGGAGGCTCAAGCCAGCAGCAAAGCTGCTCGCAGCAGGCAGCCCAATACCAGAGGCTGGGTTGGCACAGGGGACTTTTCCCAAAAATGCCAAGCAGTGAGGCAGAGCTTAATTGTGGCAAAAATTTGCATCAAGGTAGTGGAGAAGTTTATGCTGTTTTATCCCACTTGGATTCTTTCCTGAGGAAAGTGTGAAAAGGGGACAGGCATAGGGAAGGGGAAGGGGCAGCAAGCTCCTAAAGATGCTGCTGTGAGGAGGAGGAAGGAAAAAATCATTACACCTACCAAAATAGCCTGTATTTCTAAGACCAGAATGTGTGTGTAAATATAGCTATGAGGGTCTGTTTACTAAAAACGTGTTTAAAAAAAGAGAGAAAGAGAGAGAGGAGAGAGAAATATTTTTCTATTTGTTGTTTCTTACTTGAAAAAAAAAACTGGATTTGAACACTGAATGAAACTAATAACAAACTGTCTTAGGTCCTGTTTTCAGTGCCCAGTTTCACTGCTATGATTAACTAGGACAGCTTCTTAGATGCAGGAAGACATAGTAAAACCTAGAACTTGGCTTAGGTGGCCTTAAGATTCCTAACAAAAGAAGCTGTTTTCACATTAAAGTATTCTCACTTTAAAATATTCTTAAAATATTCTACCACAGGAAATACTTTGCCTGTTTATTGTAACAGAGAGCAAAACACAATCAGCAAGTGTGTGATGGAGGTTTCATTCTCTGGGCTGAAGTGATTTAAACTTGCAGTTTGGAGCTTGTCGCAGGTTGCTGCGACCATCCCAGTGGCTGGACTGTTCCTCCATCCTGTTCCTTGTCAAAGGCAGGCACCTCGCAGAGAGCAGTTAAATGAGAATGACCCTGAATCCTATCCCTCTTTGGAGTGAGGATTCGCAAAGCAGTTTTTTTCCTACACTCCAGGAAGACAAGGACAATTTTTTGATGCTCTGTAGATTTTGCTGAAGAAGAATATCTGAGCTAAGCATAGGGCAAGTGTTTTAACGAATGAACATCAGGTAGAAACATAACTGGCATTTTAAAGGATTCTTGGAATGACCTAGTTCTGTTTTTCCTGAGGTATGAACAAAGCATTCAAAGCAAAACTGAAGTAATTTACTCTTTAATGGCTGTATGAGCCGTTTAACTAAGGATCATTAATATTTTCCTCTCCTAATTAATTACTGCTACTGGGATAAAATAATGCAGAAAATTTTGTTCTTTTTCTGCTGCATGATGAAAGACCTTCATTGGCCTTGGATAAAGGGAAAAGCAGACAATAAAATTTCTTACTTGCAGCATATTCTGTATTTGTGAAATCCTGCCACAGCAAGATGCTTGAACATCTGAATAATTCGAATTAATTATGGATTTGGGGTTTTCTTTTTCTATGATCTTGTTCTTGATCTTCATTTTTTAGTAGAAAACAGCTTTTGTCTAATGCCTTGTGTCCATTGTCACTGAAAATACAGTAAATAGGTTCAGTCAGCATTTGCTGTGAATCAAATCATCCTCACTGTATCAGCAAATTCCTGCACACCGCATGCACATTCCCCTTTCCCACCCATCATCACTGGCAGTCCTGTTCCTGCCAGCAAGAAAGAAAAATAGACAGTGCATCCAGAGTAAAATTAAAGAAAAGATTCCTAAGAGCCTCTGAAGCTAATGGAGCATATCCTGCCAGCTCCCTCTGCTCCTATGATGATGAGGCTGTAAGTCAAGGTAACAGAACGGATAGCGATGGCCTTGGTGTATCACAAGAAGGGAGCTGCGTGGTTAGTTTTTGGACAAGTGAGCCAAAGCACGGGCATGGCTTCTACACAAAATGTCCCATGGACTGCGTGGAGGATATTGCTACTGGATGACAAAACAAGCAGAGAAAAGTTACTCATGCAATGATAAGAGCAGCCAGTGGCAGAATCAGGATGATGATTTCACATGTGGGTCTTCCCACCCACCGGTTATCCATCTGCTCCAACCTGGATGAGCTGCTTGGCTGGGGAGCAGCCAGGCTTGACATGGAAGTGGTCTGTCTTTCGCAGTTAAATTGCCTGGTTTCCTGGAAAAAAGGCATTAGTCTCCTGTAATACCATAAAGGCATCCAGAGCCAAATGAGCTTTGCAGGGAGAGAAGGGAATCAGATGTGAAGCACAGCTGGTTCTTCTACCATTTTTTCTTAAAGGAGGTGCCACTTTAAAATGTATTCTCCATACATCTAAGCCTGATGAGCAGAGAATTTCTGTTGAATTCACAAGAGCTGTCATCATGACAAAATGCACTTACCACAAGATTTTGATCTGAACTGTATTACTTCAGTAAAATGGATTCCTCGTCATTGCTTATCACTGGGTATTCATCTGGCAATGGAAAACTCCATCTCTAATTCTGCAAAATACTCTGAACTGAATGTGTTTAGTGGAATACGGTTGTTTAAATAATTTGCTCAGTTGTGGCTGAAGATCTAATATTTCTTCTTTAGTTGTCTGTAATGGAGTGTAAGGAAGGCTGACTAATTTACTAAGCTGTGTTCTTCACAGTCTTGGGAGATGCCAACAGCTTTAGATTAGTGTTCTGTCCTTTATCAAGTCTAGGGCAACACATATTTTTATCATATATTAACAAAATTTGGAAATTTTGCAGAGCGTGTGATATTAATTTTGGTTAGCATATGCTATTTAGCAATTAATTAGTGATGTTCCCTTTGACATTTTGATACTTGCATAATTTAATTACTCTTCTTTCAGTAAAGAGCTAGAAGAAAAGAGAAGAGAAAGCTCTGGACTTGATAGCTTGTCAAACTATTGAACATAAATTTAAGTAAGGATATTTAAGTAAGGAAATTTAAGTAAGGATATAAGTAAAAATAATTTTACATTTTTAACTGTAGAGGGAAAAAAAGCATTTTTTACCTATTTTTAGAAGCATATATTTCTTATAATCATAGTGATGATATAGCTGTGTAAATTGAACATGGGTCTCAGGCCACTACACTTCAGTTGAAGAAAGAATTATATACCCTTACTGGTTTTCTCCCTCTAGAATATGAAGTGTGAAATATTTCAGAGTGTGAATTTTCTTCTTTCTGTGTGATACATGAATTTAAGCAGCTGCCAATGCTACTGAATACAGTATTAAATATTACACTCAATGATAGAGTGTAAACAAGAGATTATGATCAAGGAGCTAATTTGCAGCTGGGTCTCTGAAATCTGAGTATTCAGGAGAAGAGCTGTAAGCAACTGAAGTCTATCAGGACAACTTTGAATAGCTGCCATGGATCTGATTTTTTCCTTAAATGATACCATGTAGGAAATGTATTGTAGTAGTTTTGATATGAAACTTTTTGATAAATATCTGAAGTTAAACCTAAATTAAATTCCTAAAGTAAATGCTACAAATACTTGAGAATCAAATGACTGTTAGTACGTGTCAAAATGGTAGTACAGAAGCTATTTATGCATCTTATTAAAATCATGAAAATAATTTCTGCAATAAATCTTAATATCAGAATCATAATGTGATAATAGGACCCAACATCTAGAAGCGAAGAGAAAATGGTTTACGTGGCAGGAAAGGCTAAATGATGAGTCCTGAATTGTTCCCAGTTGTCATCTATGTGGGCACTGCCAGGCTGGTGGAAAAAGACATCTGCTGTCCATGGTGAGATACGAGATAGGAGGAAGCCTAAGCTGGGCAAAAGCAAAGGGTCATGTGACAGGATGCCAGAAGAAAATGCAATATGGCAGTTATTCAATAGATCCTACTAAAAATAAAAATGAAAATTTAGGAACACAAAATTTCGAATGGGTTTGAAGAGATTTGGCCTACCAATCTTCAGTGGTAACATGTCCTAGGTCATGTCTTTGGCCTGTTCCTTTCTCACCAGCTATATTTACTTATCCCTCAGCAGCAACCCCGCCATGGGTTGTTCTGCCGCTCTTTGGTTCCTACTGGGAGCAGACTAGGATCTGTGGACTGAAGTGCCCAAGGTTCTGACCCTTTGAAGCCACAGCAGGCATGTAAGAAATCTAGCAATAAGAAATTATTTACATTTGCAATTTATCCAGATAAATTCTGCTATAGTCTTTTCAACAAAGTACTTTTTATTGACAGATGTATTCAAGTACTGATTTTGTGATAGGTAACCTTGTGATGGGTTCCTTCCTGTGAACAGGGCTCTTCTCGTGTTTAAAAAGTGTGGTTAATATATGTTTGGACAATCTTTTGACATTTTGAAATCTCTTTGTCTCTCCAGCTAAGACCTAAGTTGCATGTGAGTGCTCCACTCACAAGGCAGATATCACAGAAAATAATGTATTTTACAAAGGAAACAGCTGGCTAGCTGAAACAGACTGACAAAACTCTGCCTATGCAGCTATTTCACAACATTCACATGCTATATCTTTCCAAGTCTTAAATTATGTGTGCTCTCCTGCAATCCAGTCTTTTTAAAGATCTTCACAAAGAGCGTGTTGTTCAATTCATGTTCAAAAAAGAAAAAAAAAAAAAACTTAGAGCATCAAATTACCCTTGAAGGAAAAGATTTTTAATAAATATTGATCCATTCGGACATACAGATGACAGAGTATGCAGTTCATCCTTGTAATTCTGCAGGCTGCATAAGCAGATGAGAGTATTCTTAGAAATATGTCTGGATTTGTCTGTGTTAAAAGACCTAGCTGCTTTGATTTTTACTGAAATCATCTATTTGCTTTTTCTAGGATTATTGTAATGGATTGTCCTTTTTCAGATTATTGTATGATAATGGAGCACAGCCGGTATTTTTGATTTTTCCTTAATATTCATTTGATGGAAAGATATGTTTCTATCTGTTTTGCAAGCAAACATACTTCAAAATGTTGCTTTCTTGAACTTTTGGCTTCCAGTCTGAAAACTTTGCTATTTTTTGTTAATACCACAGTTCTTGCTCAAAAAGTAGCTGCCTCTCCTAGGCTTACCTGTGTTGTTACCTGTGTTAGCACTGGGATGAGTCATCTCAATCATTGTAAGAGAGGATTGTCAAAAGAGCATAAAATTATGGTGCTAAGAAGGTTGTCATCAAAATAAGAAATTACAAAGAAATTACAAAGAAATTACAGAGAAATTCATTCTATGTTGATTACTAACTGACTTTTAAAAAATAATCATCGTGAACTATCTTGCAGCAGTCAATACAATCAAAATTAACATTTTTTTATATATATGCATCTTGCATATATGAGAACTCATATATTAACAATAAGCAATGTGTATAATCTGCAAATAGAATTTTCCCATCTCTAAATGCATACCACATACATTTCTTTCAGGCTGCATTTTTCCTTGTAAAAATTACATCACAATTTTCCAATGTGCTTGTCTATTGGATGCCACAGAGGATGTAACACCATTCAGTAGTCCTATTAACTAATTCCACAGATACTGCTTATACTTAAAATGGCAAAAACAGCTGACATGGCAGTAAACCTTAAACTTTATGCAGCATAAGATGCCCAAAGAGATTATTTGCTAGTGCAGTCTAATGGGTGCATGAACTGTATGCTCATCCTCAGTAACTAAAAAAATCAGTTCTAGTCTTTTCTCTATCCTTGTTTGAGATAAAGTTTAAAATTGGAGTGCTTGGAGATTCTCAGGAGAATTTTTTTTCATGTGGTAAAGGTAATTAGAACAATATCATCTTTAGAATGTCAAGTAATGTAGTACACCAAGAGAAATCCTCTCTAGTAAAATCCCAATTACTAATAATTAAATTAATAAATCAGCCTGGTATTATTAACAGACACTCAGAAATCCTCATGCTTTGACAAAAATTTGTTTTGTTAAAAGTGCAAAAAAGAGTGTAATACTAAAAATAGAAATGCTAGTTTGATGATCTGTCTCTGTAAGTATAGGAGAGACTGTATCTATGGCAGTATTTAAGTATATTCTTATGAACAGTGCTACCCCAAAAAACAATCATATATTATAGCTGAGATTAGACTAATGAATAATTCATGGTGAATAATTCACACCAATTTCATAGTGTGATAGCACTACGCATGCATTGACTCTGTTTGTTCCACAGTCCTGCCGGTGATGGTCAAGCTGTTGATCAGCAATGTCTTTCTTCAGGATTATGCTGAAATTCCTAATTTACCTGGAGTGATACTGATTTATCTGGAATGATCTATCTTTCCACTCAGTAAAGGAAATAGTCTCCCTTCTCCTAGTGAACTTTTGAAACTTGGCAAAGGCTAAAGGTATTCTATCCTTTGTTGCAAAAAAAAAAAAAAAAAGGGCTTTGGTTCCCCCTTAGAGAAAAAGGGAATCAATGTAGCTTTTCCAAAATAAATGTTATGATATATGTGAACACAGTGCTTTTCCTGAAGTTGTATAGTTCTCATCTGCTAATTTATTTTATAAAGATAGTAGATATTTCATTGGATTTTTTTCTCTTGTTCCTTTTTATTTATAACATCCCAGAGAGAGCATCACAGTTAAATTAAGTAACTAAGAGAAAGTTAATTTTAATTTTGTTAACAAAGAAACATATTTCTATAAGTCTCTGAGTTGCAACACAAGTCAGAAAGAAGTGATTTAACTTATTTAATGATGATCATCTTTGAGTGCCTTTTTTACATTACATTTCTGAATGTTCTGCCCTCTTAGAATCGATTTTCTGGTATTCCCAAACAGCACCTTTAAAAAACCTGATTTGAGTATTCACCTCAAAACCCTCCATATGCACTCTGAAAGGTAGGGGACCAGACGGAGGAGTTCTGTTGACCTCTGCTGAAGAGGAAACACATGAAAAAAACAAAAACAAACAAAAATAATATAAAAAAACAGCTGGAATGTCTAAAAGTTTACTTCTCACACATTACTGTGGTTGAGATTTGTTTTTGTTAAAACTGACCTGAAAACGTTAAGAGGTCTGGTAGCATCAAGAAATCCAGATTTTCTGGCAGAAAAGTTACAGAAATCTATGGAAACTAATGAGAAATACACAATTTAGCTCCAATTAGATAAAGGAAGAG
>JAUBOD010000613.1:2805508-2882382 GCA_032353885.1 Nothura maculosa | reverse complement strand
TCTGGCAGAAAAGTTACAGAAATCTATGGAAACTAATGAGAAATACACAATTTAGCTCCAATTAGATAAAGGAAGAGTGATATTATGTAGCATTTGAACACAAATTCATCATTTTTATAATGTAAAGAGGTATGCTAAGTCTTCATGAATGTAATAGAAAATAGCAATCTGGTTGCAACTTTATGGTGGCACAAAATGAATACTATGTTTAACATTCAATTCAGTAGTTACGAATCAAATGTTTTGCCCTGGCCACAAGATATTAGGAACTCAGATTTACTTTTAATCATCTGTAAAGCAATTTGCAATGACATCAAACAAGCAATAATACTTGTTATTATTTGTATTGTGTTAGGGCCAGAGAAGGTCTTACCATCAGTGTAATTGGCGTGTGCTTGATAGGCAGTATCTGGAAATATATCTGCCTGATGAACCCAAAATCCAATTGGAACTGCTAATGGAGGTCAGCTAGCATTTCCCTTTTCAAAGCACTCTTTCTGGTGATGTAAAGCAGTCAAAAATACCCCAGTAGTATGGTAGATTTCATTAATGATTAAGAAGCATGTGCTTATGCCTGGGTAGGTAGAGTGGGCATCAGTGACGCCCCATTGGATGTTGCACACAGTCAGTAGAAAATCTAGCCAAATATAGAAAATTCTCCTACAGAGAAGCAATTTTCAAGCAGAAAGATATACGTCTGGAGAAACACTAATATATGATATACTTGTCTATTACTCCTAAACAGTGCATTTCACTGTTCATATCCTGAATAGTGTATAGGACAGTTATTTGAATTGCAAATAATTATTTGCTAAATTAAATGTGACATATCTGCCATGTACCAATCTTAAGGTCTTTTGTAGCTAGCTGTTTTGTTATAGCTGCTTTCTTTAGGGATGCACTTTAATCAGTATGTAGAAAATCTATGTTAAAAAAATCTTTTATGGGAGAGATGAATTAAAATTAGTTTTCATCCACTAGTAGAAAGTTTTTTGATTTGCTCTTACAGTACAAATGCTTATCCTTAGATGAAAGAAATGTTTTCTTCAGAATAATAAGAGTCTTACTGCAAAATCTGCCAAATTACACTTTTATAATAAATTTTTAATGATAATAATAATAAAAATCCTCTTCTACAGCTCATCTGAGATTTCCTACTAATTTTGACATGTACTGAAGAGTTGATAATAAAGAGTAAATAATGGAGCATAGAGGAAAAGTGACAGTCTCTCTGTTACTACCCGTACTAAGAAATCTTATTATACCATCACTTGTATGCTGGCTGAATAGAAAGATAAATATTACATTCTGTGGAGAGTAATTTTTTATGGGAAATAATACATTTTAAAAGTATTTGCTAATTAGTTTTCATTTGTGTTTTGCTTTCATAACAATGAGAGACTAATTTCCTGTGTGTTGTACACTGCAGTGCCATTGTTCCTGGATAAAGAAAGTACAAGGACTGCCAGATTAGATTATTGTGTTTTGCAGCCATTTTGCATAAATGCAAGTAGCCATAACACATTCAAGACAGTAGATCAAGCCCTAGTTTGCAGGTATCACTTGCTTTTTACAGCTGTATGAGGAAATTGTTATTATAAGTAAAGTGAATGGCTATTTCTGTTTTCTTGTGTGAAAAGAACATGTGGGAGTTAAAGCTGAAGTGCCAAAAAAGAAAATTCCCACACTCTCCTTAGGAATATTCATGTAAACATCCATGTTCACAAAATGTTTACTCATATTATTACAGAATATATAATATATTCTATATATATATAAAAAATTCTCTCTATATAAAATATATATAATATATATTATATTATACTTATATAATATGCAAAATATATAAAATATATATCTCTAATAATATGATTAAGCATTTTGTGTAGTCATTTTATGCCTTTAGTGTAGTGTGCATAGGTTATATCATGTAGATGAGGTCTTGAAGTATCGTACTTTGCAGTCACACCTTGACAACTACTTGTCAAGGCTATTTCTCTGAAGTACACTTCAGATAGCCAGTCCAGTACACAAGCACATTTCTGGTCTAAGCAGGTGGTGTTCAAAACTGACTAGGTAAATCCCTGGAGGGTCTGATGCTTTGCAGAAAGGTATATTTAGGTAAGGCTAAATATAGCAGACCTTGGTGCTGATCTTGGCCAACTGGGAATTACAGTGAGGAGACACTAATGCCTAAACCTTTGTACCTAAAAGAAGGTTGGAAGATAATCAGAGAAGCTGTGAAAAGAGATGCGTGCCACTTTTTTTTTTTTTTTTTTTTTTGCTTCCAAGGGAAGGAGCAACTGCTGCTAGCACTCCAATGATGAGTTGGAATGCCTGTAGGAAACTCAGTCAACTATTAACCTAAAAATCAGAAATCAGTTCAAAAAAGTCAACTCAACTTTTGACTTTTTTTGGGGGAATATTTTGGAGAATATTTTTGGAGAATAATTTCCACAAATTTTCTTAACCTTTTACAAAAACTTTCTCCTTTGTCCTTCTCTCTTGCCAGCCCCTTTTATCCCTCATCAGTATGACTGGAAATTGGAAGAGAAGAGCAAATTATATGAGAAATAAAACAGAAGTGCAAAGTAGGATGATTTTCATGCAGTTGCAACATGCAGGCTTCAGGGTAGAAGGAGGGAGATATCAAATAGCTACCATACATCCTCCACAAAAGCCTCCAGTATGTGTGTGATGTTTTCATATGGTTGTATCCCAGTCATAATACTGAAGTTGGAACTGTAAATGAAAGCATTTGATAGAAATAACAAGCAGCTCACTAGCCAAGTCTGAAAGTTAACTAGTATCATTTTGATGGGAATGAGCCAGCAGATGGGAGCAATTTGCTTAGTGGTTCTGTAAGGGAAACAGTGAGAGGCAGTTGAAGGCAGGAACCATCTCCACCAGCTCAATTGCAACTGGAAGATTGTGGTTTGGTAAGTAATACTTGAGTTACTTTTGGAAAATATATAAGAAGAAGTCAACATAGTAACCACTGAGTTTGTTCCCAAATAGGAATTCTGTTTTAGTTTGGACTGTTAGAAATCATAAACCAAGCATAGTAAGGTTATAAATTTGTAACAATAGTTACCCTATAGGCTGAGAATCACTAGAAGTGGAGAAAAAAGTAATAATACAAGAATTTAGGGAAAGGTGATGATGCTGGTGGCAGACTGCACTTGTGGAATAAGAGCAGTTTGAGCATCCAAACTGCTCTGGATCTTGCTCTGCTATTAAAACTTTATGTGTAGTAGTGACACAGATACTATGCTTGATATAGGTGCAAAGGAATCTCCTAAAAATACTCACATCGTATTCTTCATTTTGGAAGCAAGCACAGTGAAGAGGGGTGCAAAAGAGAGGAGTAATGCTATCAGTTAATTCATCCTAAGAAATAGACTCTGTTTGTGTTATCTTTAAAAATTCAGTTTCCTAAAAGAATGAGAAATAAAGGAGAAGAAAAGCTCTGTTTATCCTAATGGTCAAGAATCAGTAGGTGTTTAGAGAAATATTTGCAACTGAGTATTAATGCAATAAATGTTAGTATTATTCCTTTAACATATTATTCATACTATTCTTTATCTTAATACTTCCTTTATTAGCATTTATAAATATGCTCAAAGGTGCTGCAGTGTTTACTGAAAAAGCAGAAGCGAATCAGCCATTACAGGTAGCCAAACAATAATGTTGCTCCTGGGCTGCTCTGAGGCCAACAATGTAATTCTACCGCAAACCACAAACTCTACTTCTCCTCACCTCTGGCTTGTATACAAAGGCAAGTAACTAATTTCTAGCAATGTGAAGTGTAGTGTGTTTTTGATATTGCTATTGTTTTGGAAAGGAGCTTCTCAAAACTGAACAAGCAGTCAAGTCAGAGAAAGAAATGAGAAGAGTCTCATGCAGCACTCTTGGAAATTTTAACTTATGCAGCTACATAGTTATTTACTTCAAGTAAGGGATTTTATTTATAAATAATCCACCTGTAATAGTGCACTGCATTTGTATGGCTCCTTTCATAAAATATTAGAAGCATAAATAATATTTTATTTGCATGGTTTAAAACACAACTAAAAATCAGATATATTTTATCTAGCTTTTAACATAGAAGTTACTACTCCGTTGTATATAAATAAAAAAATGGGAGTGGAAAAATAAGTAGCATTTATGCAATTTACTCCCCAAGTTTGGAAATGTGCCCAGCAGGTCCCTGAAGTGTTTTCTAGTACAAGAGAAGGGATTTTGACAGGCACGAATAGCATGAATTCTCATAGTGTTTTAGCTCTTGCAATGAGAGGAACTGTGTGAATTCTGTGTGAGAAGCAGGCACCATTTATGGGTTTTAGTGAATAATATATCTTGTTTTGTTAAAAAGGTTTGCTGTGAAAGGCCTTACTTTTGAGAGAGAGGAGGAAAAAAAATATGCTGGCTAGAGATGGAGAGGTGCCCAAAGGAGCATCTATTGCCACTGTTTTCTTGCTTATGCTGTCCAAAGTCTGTGATTCAGTACTGAGGTAGTAGCCTGGGATGGAATGGGCTTTGTGGCTCTCCTAAAGGAGAGTGTAACATCCAAGGGAAGAGTTTTCTGAGTGCCTTGTGTGAACTAGGTTCAGGTGTGAGCCTGAAGAGGACTCGGGAAGCAAGGATTTCTGTAAACTTACTGGTTCTTTTTTTCCAGCTTTCCCAGGTTACAGTTTGCACTGACCTCATTCCTTTGTTGCACTCACCTGCCTCTGCCAGCGTTGTGTACCTCAAGGCAATTCTTGACTGGAGTCACTTATATGCTACCTGAAAAGGAAAGAATGAAGAAAAAGCCTTACAGAGAAAACATTCTTCTGCAAAATTATTCTTTTTACTTTGTTAGTTGCTTATTCTGTAGCTTCCAGAAATGTTCTGCTTTAATCTGCAACCTTCTTCCTGTTTTGTCTTCTCATGCATCTCCTTTCTGCTTTGTGTTTCCTACCTGTGCTGCTGCTAGGGGATAAAAGCTGCTTCCTTGCCTGCCATTAAGCACTTGAGCTGCTCCATTCTGAGCCAATTATTGTTTTAAAAGCTGTGCCAAGATCAGGGGAATACTTTTAAGTATCTGCTTTAAATAACTGCATTAAAATAGCCCTTCAATGTTTCAAGTTTTCCTTGAAGAGTAGTGGAAAGAAGCATAAAACCTCACAGAGTGCTGTTAAACTTTGAATGTCATTATTTTGACTTTGACTTTGCTGTACCATCAGGATGGCTGTAAAAAAAGGAAAAGACACCTGATTTTTGGAGAGTTAACATTTCCTTTGCTCTTAAATAAGCTGCAGTTCTCAACAAAGGATGAGCTTTGAGCTGAATTACCTCCCTGCAGTAAGTGCACAAGGTCCAAGCTGCAAATAGTGTGGACAGATGAGCTTTGGCTCAAGATGGTTTTTGAGAGACGCCACCCAAAGTATTTGTCCTATGTTATATTTCCTTTTTGTGGGGAACAGGAAGATAATGGAGAAATAGTAAGAGTATAACATAAAACTACTTGCCACTCAGAAGCAGAACTGAGGTATTCAACAATCTGTTCATGTTGATCTTTTAGCTTGCTTTTATTAATGACTAATTGCAGCTGGCTACTGTCTGCACTTGTAAATACAAATAAAAATGGTGTTTGATATCTGTTCAGCACCAGTAGTATAAAACTGGAGCTAAGCAACAGTGTATACATGGAACTGTATTTTTTGCAGTCTCTGTGCAAGTTCATGAGCATGGCTTTGTAAGGATCTTTCAAAAACAAGTTGCCATCATGAATGGTGAGAGAAAAACCTGAGTAAACAGGAATATTTTTGTCTTGCTCCCTTTCATTAAAAACTGCGATCTGAAAACGTCTGCAGATAACTGCCAAGCTGAGCTAAATGACCATTTGCAGCTGTAATTTAAACCAGCAATCAGAACCTTTAATTTATGCAGTCAGTCTTAATGATGTTTCACATCTGAGTTTTTAAATTATTTCTTCAGAAAGAGATTCATTTTCACTGGCTGATAGAACAATTACAAGGTTTGTTTGCTTATTTACAGCTAAATATAGCTTCTGCAGTAGATGTGTCTTTGCCTCTCGGGAGCCATGTTACAACTATATGCATTTATTTCAGTAATTATAGACTAGTATATTCAAATTCTAAATTTAAATTTTCCTATGTTAGATGTTTATTTACTAGGTAATTAATGTGTCTTTCATCATTTGGCTAGAAAATGAAATTCAGTTTAAAACTGTTGCCAAAAGCAAAGAAGAGTCATGTATGCTATGGCTTATTTAAATTGAAAAAGCATAGCCTCATCTGTTATTCTGTGTTTATAAAGTTTGTCTTCAGAAGTTAACTAGGGGTAACGGTTATAATTCTGTATGGAGAACAAAGGTTTATTTGTAACTGCTTGTATTTACAAGGATGAATCTCTTTGTTTTTTATATGTTATTATTCCCTTGTTGTTTAAGATAGCTTTGAGTGGCAGTTCTTTATCTCTTGAACCAAGATTAGCTCAAATTTGCTGTTCACAGCAGTGGCCATGAAATTGAGAAACATTTAGACTTAATGACCCTCGGAGCTTCTACTTTGGAAGACAGAGCCAGCACTCGCAGCAAGTGTCCTATGTCCCAGTGCTAGGCATCTGTGTCCTACAGGTGTATAGCAGGTTAATAGTTGAGTTGACATATGACACTATTCTTTCTGTTGAAAATATCAGCTTTCTGAGTCAATAATTATAATTTGGCACTTTAAAAAAAAAGTTTTGTGGCATGTGATGTTTCACTCATTAAACTTGTATTTTGAGATTAAAGATTAAGCTGACATTTATGGATACGTGGACATTCATCAGCTGCCTGTTCTTAGCTTCAATTCTTAATTACTTTACATACAACATCCCCTTAGCTGGATAAGCAAACCAAAGGAACCTGGTGGCTAGGATGTTCCGTTAAGTATACCTCATAATTATAGTTAAAACCGATTTGTCATGCTTTATACTTCTGAGGGCACCACTCCTCCCTTACCTTCCTGGTGTGTAGGTTAGGCACATTGGGTAAGAAGTATCCTTTTTACATACAAAAAATGCTGCTAGCTGTTAGGAGATGTTGTGTTTCTGGCATGAGATTTTGCTGTAGAGAAAGTCAGCTACAGTTCCAGCACAAAGTCTTTGATCCAGCTCAGCCTGAGCTGTAGGGCAGGAGCTTGCCCTACATGCCCTCATAGAAGAGAGCTTGCTCAATGCCCGTGTTGTGCAAGCATGAAGCTACCACAAACTCCTTCACCCTTCCATAGGAGAAAAGCATTGGCATTTGTTCATCTCCGGCTACACAAATCCCTTGCAAGTGCATCATCTTTACATTGTTCAGAGGATCTTTATACCAGGAAAGAATGACTAGTCACGTACTTGCTCAAAGTCGTTAAGAGCTTGGCTTGCTCAAGCTCTTACACTCTGTACAACTTGTGGGCGCTATTGAGTAGAAATAAATAATACTGCTTGTAGAGGGAAAATTGCACAAATATTGGTGCATTTATACAGCATAACTTTAATTTTGCATTATATTTTTCTCTTGCAATATGGTATTGCTTAGCAATTTAGATTGCCTAATTTTAGCCCTTCAGTTATCTTTGTTTCTGTTCTGCATTTCTTCTGCTGAAATATGTACCATTTGCTATGCAACAATTGAATATTTCCAATTAAAAAGTGAATTGTGATGTAAATATAATACATAGATATGTATGTATATACATATATGTATGTTTTCTGAGTTCTGCAGAGGACAAGGATGTCAAGAGTATTTAGAAATACATTGATAAGGTTAATTAAAAAGTATACCAGCATTGATCACTACAAAGTGAGCATTTCTGGAAAGAATTACTGTCCTTATTTGGAGTTCAAAGAAAACTGCTTCATACATGGAACATAAATTGCATGATGAGGAAACAAGATAATCTGAGGCTATATGCGATGTCAATTGTATTATTCCTTCCTTTGAATTGAGGAGACATTTGAAATGTGTGCAAATGGCAAAATACTGAATGAGTTAAGGAAAATGTAGATTAATAGCTGGTCAATATATAAGTTATGCAGATTTAAATTAATTGGTAGTTTTTGTGTAACAGCAGATACAGACAGGTCTTTAGCAGGAGGGCTTCTAACTCCTGAGACAGGAGGTAGGAAAAAAGCTCTTGGATGCTACAGTTCTCCTTGATCAAACACAGGAGTTGTCAGGAGATCTAACATACATATTTCACAGCTATCTTCATAACTGACAACTATAACGAACTATAGTGAACGATAATCTGATTTTTCCTGATTCTGAAACCCCTGGGAATTCGATTACACAAATGTCTCAAGGACTGTATTTTGCCTAATGATGGAAAAGCTGAAACCTCAGAGGATCTGGAGTTTTCTGTTCATATTGCTTCTGCTTAGGAATCAGTATTTCTATACACGTTTGAGTGTGGATGTTCTTCATGTACACCTCTACTATACACTGACATTTACTACTACAAGAGATACCTGAGTCTGCTGTCTCTTCAAGTTTGGGAATGAAGGGAATTCAATGAGTGGTGCAGTCATCACTGAGTAATAACTGCAGAGAAGATGTACCTAATGGCATTGGAACAAAGCCTTTTGTTTTCTTGTTAAAATTTAATGTGCATTGTTAAATTAATAGGCATAAGATATTTAAAGTTTTATTTAAAACTTGTACCATAGCTTAATTTGCAAGCAGGCACAAGTCTTTAAATACAGTGGCAGTGGGGAAAGCAGTTCAGATTGTGTGTTCATAGACACGAATAGGAGATTGTCACTTGGTGGAAGCTAAGTAACTTTTTTTTCAGCTTTCAAACAATAAGAGGCCTCCATTAGGAGAAATGGGAAACACTTTTCAGTTTTACAATGAACTCTTCAAATTTTTGATGAATCCCAAATCAAGCATAATGGTAACTACATGACTATAAAATAAAACAGCTTCTGTATTGCTTTAATATGTGTGCAGGACCTTTAAGAATAATATTCCTAAATGTTATTTCAGGATATAACTTGCTTAATATGATAGACCTAAAATTTTCTGGATTTGCTTGGTTTTACAGAATGAGTGAAAAGCAAAGTAAGGATATAAAGACATATCTGGAGGCTGAATTTTAAACTTTAATGTTCTGGTTTGTATTTTTCAACTTCCAGATGAATAAGAGGAAGAAATTGTGTGATAATGTTTGAAACACTCTTTAAAGGTGATTTTTTGAGAGTTTCAAACATTTTCACACAATTTCTTCTTTTTGATAAAAAAGCTTTCTTAAGTCCCAGGAAATAATAGGATAGTATTCTATCCACACCCCCACCTCCTTTGAAATGTTCTCTCTTTGTCCATCTATTCTGCCAACGGCAATGGAGATGGTGATACTTGATGTACCATATGTTTCTGGAGAAGAAAATAGTCAAAGCCTCCAGCATATTTTTCCTAAAAGCTATTGGGATGTAAAACTACAGACAAGTTTCTTAAATGGTCAGGAATTCTTAATATGTCATCTCTTCAAGTTGAACATTGAAGTTGAATGTTTCTATTTCTTTAATCTTATTTTAAAAGTAAGACTAAAGCTCCTCATCTGGAAGAAGATGTATGTACATATAGGAAGACATTGTCCCTGTGTTGTTGTATGTAACGTCCACTGTGAGACTCTGGTGTGGAGCTGTCCAGGTGTTGCAGGCCTCAGTGAGGACTGCTTCCTTTCCTGGAGGTAGATGAGGTTCTGATGGTTAGACCTGGATGGGAGCTCCCTGTCTTGCACAAGGATGGCAGGAGCTGTGATCAGCTGATGGGTTACAGGGGCTGCTGTAGCTATGACTCCAAATGGGACAGAATATTCTGCTAGCAAAAGGGGACAAAATGTTTTGAATGCATTGAGAGATCTCAAGTTTCACTGTGTACAGCGGGGGTGATTAATGCTTTCTTCTCTAAATGTGTAAATTTGCAGTAACATCTATGTATCAGGACATGCAGTTTGTCTAGGTTATAATTTAATTGGGAACAGTTCTGCCCTTGCTAGTGGTACCGCTAAGGACCAGCAACACCTCTAATACTTGTAGGCACTTAGAGCTCTCCAGGGGCTTGTAGTTCTTGCTGACTTTACAGCTGTGTAAGGGTAAGGCTAATTGCACTCTGAACTTAAAAGTCTGGTGTGGTTAATTAGGTTTGCTTGAATGGCTTTTAAAGAAAAGGCTGAGAGAAAATGAATTTCCAAGTTAGGTTGTTTATTTGAAAAGTCAGGAGTGAGCAACACTTACATGAGAATGAGCACAATAACTCACAATAACTCAGAGAATACTCAGGCAAAGTATTTCATTTCAATGTCTCTAGCTTTTGACCTTATTTTAAAAGTTAAGAATAAAAATATTATAAGTATACAGTAAAAATTAATTACATTGCTCTGAATATATTATTGAAAATTTCTATCTGACTCAAGAGAAAAGACTCTGAGGTTAACTTTCTATTTACACAAAGGCAATCTGCTTGTTCATCATTACCTTAAACAGCAAGTGAAGTGTTTTTTTTTATCTGATTTGCTATGTAATAGCACTGAGATAATAAAGGAACCTAATACAGCATTCTCTGTGGAGAAAAACTTAACAGCTAGATTCAGCATAGTTTTAATATGACAATTTTGAAAATCTAAATGCTTCAGTGTTTTCATATAACTTTTTTAACCAACATAATGAAAACTTTCTTCACACTAAGCATGCAAAAGTATATATATATTTCCTTCCAGGAAATATTCTTACCTGTTAAGCTAATTCAGAGGGAGTAAAACTTACACACAGCTTGACTATTAGCTAACTTACCTATACACAACTCAAATCAAACCCAAGTCTCTGCGTTGCTTTAGCCATAATAAAGCAAGAGTCTTTGTAGCTTTTTATTAATAGCATCTAGCTGCTAGACTGCTAGATGCATGTGCAGGAAGAGGGGGAAAAATAAAGTGTGGATTTGACTGAGGAATGATAAAATATTACTGGGCAAATACTGTGCTTCCTATAAGCTGCTTTCTGAAAGAGCCTCATTCCCCTTGGAGCACTGAGGCTGTGTAGAACATGGCAGCTCATCCGTGAGGGCAGCTTTTTGGATCCAAAGCTTCTTTCACGCTTATTGATGACACAGGCAATAAAGATAAAAAAATGAAAAAGGGATAAAACTTCTTTCTGTTTGACTCTCAGCAAATAGGCTGCCCTTGGCATTATGTTTAAAAGACTGGTTCCACTTCTTATTGAGTAGCTCTATAATAAAAAGGGACAAAATGAAGAAGTCTCCAGCACAGGAAGTTAATTCTTTCTTAAAATAGGTTAAAGCATTTTTGATCACTTTCCGTGTCAATTCCATAGAATAAACTTGATATTTTGAGTTAGGAGAGAAAATACAATCTGACAGGCAGTATATAAAACAAAAGTGGAAGAGAAAATGGTTTATGGCACTGGTAATGGGATACAAGGCTTTAATGCTTAACCTTTTTGGCTCAAATCTGGATGAGGCTAAGATTAATAACTAAGATGCAAGATCATCTGGCTTCTCCACAGCACACTATCCAAAAGGGACCAGGGAACTACCAGGGTAGCTTCCCGTGCCAGCAATCTAGACTAATCCTTTTCTCAGAACTATTAACAGAGGTCTCTTCACCTTTATGGTAATAAAATACAGCTCAGGCAGATATTTTAAAAGCTCCATAAGGAACACAGACAAAATGAGTTCCTCACCTACTTCATTCAAATACATAAATGAAAGTCTGGAGAGTCCAAAGAGTCTGAGAAATGGAGTTGAGACTTTCAGGAGTTAGTCTCTAACCTCTCATCTTGCGAGAGAAAAAAGTGCTATTTGGAATGAGGTACTTTCATTCAAAAAATAGGAATAGGCTATAGATAGTCCAACATCTTTCTTGCACTTTGTTTGTTTGTTTGTTTGTTTGTTAATTTGTTTTGAAATCAAGTGTTGGGAAACTGCCTGCCCAAACCCAACTGGATTGCTTTTCTGTGGTCCCCAGGTGAAGCTTGGGGACACTCGGTTTTCTGAAAGTGCTCTTCTGGTGAGGTCCTGAGCTTTTCATAGACTAGTTAACACTTTGTAGAGGTGGATATTGTATTAAGATGAAGACTCAAAACATTAATCTAGGGTGATTAAGTACATGGCTACCCCTTTACAAAATTTTTTGAAAATATAATCATAAATCACTACACTTGGGGACTATCACATATCTACGTCTGGTGATCACTAAAGAAAAAATAATGTAGTCTATGACCAAATCCACAGGATCAGGATTGATTTTCTTTCTATGTCAGTAGAACAACTTCAGGGTCTTCACCTAGCTTCCTGTGTACATAACAGTGGCAGAAGGTTTTCTTGAAAATGTATTATGCTAAGCTTATCTCAATATATTTTGCAAAACAGGAAGATAAGAAATACAGTATATTGAGCATGAAAGGAATAATATAAAAAATCAAATTCCTCTGTGGTATGTACAATCTTTGAACAAAAGGGAGAGACGAGATACCTTTTGCATTTGATCATGAGATTAAAGTTTCTCAGGAAAAAAATAGATTTTCTTCATATGAGAATTCCACTGAGATGCTACTGGCAGAGAGATAAAAAGCTCCTAAAAGCATTACCAGGTAAGCTATTAAAATTGTTTCAGGAAAATAATATGGGTAGACAGTAACTAAGGCACCACAATACTGGTGAGGCGCTGATTTGAGACCTTCTCATTTTGCCATCTTTTTCTGGGTCTGTTTGTTCAAACCAAACATTGAATTGGTTTGTCCTGATGGAAATCCCCCACCTTTCATGTGTTTTCATTAAATCTGTGCTGAACTAGTCTCCTTTAGTGTCCCAGGAGCAGCATATGCAATTCCCAGGGTTTCTTAATAGCAATTGTGAGAATAGGAGTGAGATATTATGAAAACTACAACTCCTAAAAAGCTCAAATGAAGTTACCAGTCAATCCTGATGTCTGAATAATTCAATTTAGTAATGCGTGAGTATTTTTGGTATAGTATATCTGTCCTACCTTAAGTTGTATTCTAGACTAAAGAAACCTGAAAATGGGGTAAATAAAGGAGGATCAAAGCAGAGCATAAGTGGGTCCAGTGAGTTGGACAGGAGATACAGATGTTTGGTCTCATCACTTTGTGTTGCTTGTTGAAAAAAATGCTGTATGAAGAGCTGTGCATCTTTATACTAGCAAGGTGGTAAGGAGAAATGTGGTGTGATTACTGCAAGTGTTTTCAGATATAGAAGATCAGAGAGAGAGATACAGGTCTTCCTGGAATGGGCACTATCAAAAATCGAAGAGTTATTTCTGAAGATAAGTTTTGAAGATAAGGAAGATAAGTTTTTTATCTTAGTCCCAGGCAGAGTTTCTGTAGAGAAGTTCCTTTTATTAGTTCATGTGGCCATTAACCTGACAGTATGTTCCACAGTAGTAGGTGTGGTCAAGGCCATCTGATAAAGTAGAGGTGAGGTTTATGGTGGGTGATGAGAGAACCCTCCTGAACCCACAGCATGTCAACCAGAGAGTTGAAGTTTCCTGTGCTGGATCTGCTTGCCTTTAAAATACATTCATTGATTCTGAAGCCTCAGAGGTAAGGAAGGATTCAAAGTGAGGAGATGAGCATGTTTATTTGGCTATTACAAGCTCTTTGTTTGGCTCTTTGTCTTGTAAACAACATGAAGATAGTCTAACACAGCTTGGTAGCTGTAGTGGCATTTATATTTGCATATGTAATTTTCTGTCAACCAAAATATTTTTGATATGTCATTCAACATTTATTATCAGCCTTCCTACACTGCTAGTATGTACAAAAGTATTGAACGTGGAGAAACAAGCAGTAGTCACTTGACCTGAGACTTGTTGATGTTAACAACAGAGGAGGCAGAGAGCACCCTACTGATTATTTATATATATATATATTTAAGCAGGTAATCAGACAGATTCTGTTAGTGGAAAGTGGTTGTTTCTTAATTTGATTTGACATATGAATTGTACTGCAAGTCTTTGGTAGTCAGACTTCATTTTTGGCAATTTACTTAGTAGCTGTGTTCAATTCTAGTATGTTATTTTCCTGTAAAAGAAAAGATACTGTAAGTTCCTCCCTTTTCAAAAACAAAAGACTGAAAATTCAATAATGACTTAAGTAGAATGTAGCATGTCCAGGTTTTTCTGAAAAGGTGGCTTCAATGTATGAGCTGCAAATGCTGTCAGGTCCCATAATGATTTGGGGGGTAAAGAGTGTCGTCTAAAAAAGAAAGATAAAAAATTTGGTAATATACAAAATGTTTCAAGGCTACTTTTATTAAGTATGTAGTAAATCAATATTTCTCAATTTGCTCGGCTTCAAATCTCTGTAAAGGTCATGCAAGACAGAAAAGGGGAGACTTCAAGTTCTTAAAAAAACTAAACATACTACATTAATATATGAAATAGTTATTTCAGTAGTGAAATCAGTTCTATAACATCTAAAGAAGAAATTTAAAAGATATTTTCTTTATCTATTGGCTGTAAGCAGGAAATGTGCACATTTCCATTAATGGCTGCTTCCATATTATTTATATACTGCTTCATTTTTCTGTTACAAATTTTCAAGTTAGGAATCATATTGGTTTGGTGATGGAAATATGCAGAATTAATACAATTTATGTCAATTTAGTTACCTCATTACATATTAGTAGATTAACTAGGTATCCATAAAATAAATCTATCTAAATATGCTTGTACTTTTATTTCTTTGCCTTAGTCCATATGTGCTGTAATTGCTCTAGTCTTATTTTTACTTTATCTATTAAAAAAAAAAAACCAAAAACCAGAAAAAGACTCCTTGTTATCTAATTTGCACTGTAAATACTTTACATGCTTTTTCATTATATCTATTTTCCTAATGCCCCTTTGGGTTATTACGCTTTAGTATTTTTATTCTGTATTACACTTTAGTATTTTTATTCTGTGTGTACTTATTCCTTTTCCCTCCTCCTGGCAGTCACTCTGTACTTTAAACTCCTTACCAATGCCAGCTATTCTTTCTGCTAGGACATTTACTTCTTATCTGTACAGACCCTATCTGTCCTAAAGCAATTTCTAATTCTTCACTACACCAAAATCCTCTCCCACCTGTGCTGTGCCTCTAGCTACATTTTCAATCTTCTTAAGTTTCACCACAGCTGGGTCTGAAAAAAGCCCGAGCACTGTCCCTAGTCCTGCCTCATCTTCAGGCACAGGTGAAGAACAGGTTGTGCCATGTTTTCACATGGACACTCAGTCCTTCTTCTCCCAGGCGCCTCCACTAGTCATACAGAAAACAGGCTGTCATAATGCTGCCAGTGTAAAAGAAATGTTGCCAGCATACAAGGAATGAGCTGTTTCATGATCTTTGCCTTCTAGATATACTTTTTCTTCCTCTCTGCAGGCTTTGCCGTTTAAGCAGTGCAAACACATGCTGCATCCTTTCCATCAAGGGGAGAAGTTGCAAGTATCCCAGAAGGGAAGTGCTGACAAGGCCTTAGTGATGATAAGCTTGCTACTTGGAGGCCATCAGATATGGAGGCCAAGGCCAAGCTCTGCCTTGGATTTACAGCAGCAAGTTACACATCCCCAGCTGACCTGAACTTCTGCAGCCCCAATAATAAATGAGCATATCTTGTTAATTGGGCAAGAGCCAAAACCACAGCGGGGTATAAACAGTGGCTGCCGAAGCAGAAGCTCTCTGGGCAATGAGGAAGAAGGGAGCACATAAGCAGCAGCAGTCCTGCTGTAAGTGACCAGAAAACCCACTGTGCTTGCTCCTGAAGCCCGAACCAGCATGAGCTCACCTCTCTGCCCGGATTTGCTTAACCTGGAAAGCTGTGAAGTCTCCTGAACAAGTTCATCTGAAAGACGTGTTTCAGGTATGCTGAGAGGATTTAGCATTTCTTTCTTAGCTCTTCATTTCCTTCTTCAGCTTTTAGGCTAGGGTTTACTGCATTCTCTGGTCTTAGAGCTGGTCATTTTCTTCTAGATATCCTTCTTCTCTAGTAATACTACCTTCTTAAGAAAAAACAGCTTATAAATCAGAATTCTTACTACAAATTATCTGTAATAAGTGTGATCATCAGGCTTTTATAGTATGAATTTCAGCTATAGACTTCAGAGCCTCTTGGAAAGAAAGCTGTTCATATTATCTTGACTAGAGTGGTCTGCAAGCAGGTATGAAGACTCATAGGTTTTTTGGACCCTGACCAGAACCAAAAATGTCCAGCAAGCTCCAAATTGCTAATGACATCTTTATTTGTTACTCAATCTGCTGTGAGTTTCATTTCTTGGATACTTTCTTTTTTATGTAAATTAGGTAGCTATGTCAAGTGACTTAGGGTAGTTTGCATCTAGGGGACATGAGGGAATGTGAAAGAAGCCCCAGTGACGTTGAGAGACACCAGGATTTGTGGTCCAGCTAGTGAGATTACTGGCTGTCAGTGAGGAATAAACTATCCAGTGCTGTATAATTATGAAAGGAAAAGATAACCCTCTATCCTGTTGCTACTCAGTAATATATATATTTTTTTTTCTGTATTGTTGCTGGAACCTGTTCAGAGAATAATGTTTGCCAAACCAAACTTTCATAGGTAACTCACTGACTAGGCTTCTCTCTTCTTCTCTGAGCCTTCCACATAGGTGTGATGCAGAAGATAATACAAAGTGGATATCTTCTAGTACTGAAAATGATTTGTTTTCTCTAACCAAACTTGCATGCACCATGAGCTCTGTTCACTGGGCAGCCTTTGCAAGAGAGGGGAATGCAAAGTTTTCAGTGCTGTGTGTATGCATGTTTCTTTTCTTTTTTTTTTTTTAAGGAAGATTGTTGGAGCATAAGAGCAGGTCACTGTCTATAGATTGAAACATCTTATTTCATTTATTTAATGCAATTAATTGCTAGATTTAATAAAAAGTGAAGTTCTGTCTTTTTGACCTTCAAACTTATAAACTGTATCATTTGTAGACATTTGCTAGTTGATGTGCTCATGGGTAGACTTGAAGAAGCTTGCTTACTTTTCTGTAAACTCACTGAAAAGGTATTTTTCCTCACTATGAATTATTTGAAATTGCAATTCTCAAATAGTTCTCACATTTTCATTTACTTTTCATAGGGGGGAAAGAAAATCTCCTAATTCCAAATGATGTTGCATTTCAGTAAAGATGACTTAAAGCTTTAGATCTGTAGTTTATAATTTATGAATGAACCATAAGTGTACTTTTTACTTTCATCTATTTGAATTCTTTGAATCTGAAACAGGTTCATATTGAAGCAAATAGTTATTACTGTTGCTGACATGGATACATATGTCTGCAATTATTTATTATTGGTCTCCAAACTGAACATATTATGAAATACTTCAAAGAAGTTATATAAACTGCCTCCAGCTGAGAATGCTGTATAGTCATCAACAATGCAACTGCTTTATCCATCAATTGTTAAATAAAAGTAGAAATCACTAAGTAAAAGCTCTGCAAGAAAATATTTGAAAACGTTGTAAAACATTTATAGAAGCCAATAGGTTACCTAAGTATTGAGTATAAGAAATTAGGAAAATATTAGGAGGCTGCTGCTCCTGGAAAACATAAACAGTCAGTAAGAGGGATACATCACTCAGTAAATTAAAATATGTTTGATATTTATGGGGAGTATTGACTAACTTGGAAGACATATACAGGGAAAAGACTCTGTGTGAAGAGATAGATTCTACTAGGTGCATGGACAACAGTGATGTGGCCATGGTTAATAAGATCAGATTTAAAAGAAAGGAGAAGACTGAAAGAGTCCTTAAATATGCAATAGTTCTACACACTAAAACAATGGACTGCTAATTAGACATTGTGGCAATACAGAGGTAAAGGAATGGCAACTGGGATTTAAGACAAGTTAGATACTGCTTAGGAAAAGAAAAAGAAAAGGCTTTAAAGTTGACAAAGCTTCCTTGTCAAATATAAATTTTGAAGAATAATTAAAATGTAGTTTAAATAACACTAAAATATATTTAAGGAGAAGAGATAAATGTTTCCTCTGGGGTAATTCTAAGAATCTCTGTAGATGTCTGAAATGTGAACTGGATATGGATAGAGATACCATTGAAGCCACTACAATAATAAATTCTACAGAGGATTAGGACAAGACATTTTAATTTACTAGTTATAGACTGGAGAGTAAATGCTCCCAATAATGATGGTAGCTGTATAATAACCAACACCATTTTCCCTTCCACATTACTCAAGAGGTAAGTTGGTGACGCCCTATATCCAGTACTGAAAACAAGCAATGAATGCTGGACTACAAAAAAATATAACTTAAATTAGCAGTATCATGTCTTTATTGCTTTACATGAAGAATGCTATTATTATTATTATTGTTGTTATTACAAATGAAGGTCCTGTAGATGAAGTACAAACATGTTTTGTTATGGGAAGCCTGAATATCTATAGGGTTGAGTGAGATGGAACTCTGCTAGCTGTCCATTCACTAAGCCCTTGAGGCATGAGAGCTCCCCAGTGTGGAAGGTGTGCCATGTTAGCACAGTGCCTGACCATCAGGTGAGGCTCTGTAGGACCCCTGGGCTTTGTGCTGCAGTGTACAGGATGTTACAGCAAGAGAAAGCCAGAACTATGGGTTTAGTAGGGCTTCTTTGCAAGGCCTTACTTTTGTAGCTGTCCTGTAGCTGAATGATTGTGTTGCCTCTAGGCATAAGCATCAGTGTTGGCAAGGGGCAAGGAAAAACCCTTCCCCTACATTATTCAACACTCACCATCTTCCTATTAAAGTACAAAGGAGCAAGTAGCAATAGCCTTAGCTAGTTCCTTGGAGAAATGAAGATTATTTCCGTGTTGGACTCAGTGCAATCCTTCTGCCTTCTGCTTTCGAATAACAACTGTTCTTTGTTGCCTTGGACCCCTTCCTGTTATAACGAATAAATAATGTAGAGCTCGTGTTCACCTTCTCCTCCTCCTCTTGTTCCTCCCCAGTGGCACTGACTTGCCACTTTGCTGTTGTTTCACTCTGGATCCCCTGTGTGTGCAATAATTGAGATTCATGAGGAAGGCAAGGGGAGAAGCGAGAATAATTTATAGCATAGAATTGGACAAAAACTGCCTGAAATGAATGATATTCATAATTTCTAGTATGAACTTTAAACCATAACTATTTCTGCTTGTCTGGGTACTTTTAAAGTCCTGGTGCACTCTATACTGGGATTACCAATGTAGTCAAATACTCACTTTCATGATCTTAAACAGAAAAATAACAATGTGAAAGCAATGATATTGAAAGTTGTGTGGACAGCCTACTTTCACTTGCATCCTCTTACTCAATTCAAATAGCTAATACATTTAATAAACAGACATACTGGAGAAGAGAAATCACCTTAATTTTAAAGTCATATATTTGCACTAATAAAATTTAATTAGTTTAAAACATTAGTCTTTAAAATACAATACAAATTTTCATCAAGGTCCCCCTTAAATGGCTGGAGCTAGTAGAAATAGGAATTTCAGTAATTTAAATTTAGATTGATAAGTTAAATATATCAGTACTTCAATTGCTCCATGTTTGCCTGAGGGATTTGTTTTATATGGAATTTCTCTGAAAATTTGCAATAATTTAACTGTCAGTTAAATTGAAAAGTGACTGTAAAAATCATATTTTTTTTTACTGAGTAGACTTGTTCCTGGCATGCAGTCAGTCTTATGTTTACCCCTTAGGGGAACTAAAATCAAGGATTAAAAGGGCTGTGTACTTAATATTAGACTTGTAAATTAATCTGGATTTTTTTTCAGGGGAAACTTGTCTTTTGCTTTTTGGAAAATGCAGATTTGTAAAAATTGAAAGTTTTGGTGTAGTAGACTAGCTTCAAAGCTTTTATCAAGAGAGATTAATTTCATAGGCCAGCATGCAGTTTTTTTTACCAAGATATGAGGGTTTTTTTTTCTTTCATAAACCTTAGCTTTCATTGGATGCTCCTTCTTCCAATTCTTGAAATCTAACCTATTTCCATCATAGTTTGCTGAGTAATCGGGTATCTCTTGCTTTTAAATGATGGAGAAGATATTTGTCCTATGGTGGGAGTCATCCATCTTTTTGTCTCCTTCACTTCATCTTTCTCTTCCTACTAGAGATTTTCTATTGGAATCATCTTCCCTTTCTTCAGAAAAGACAAAAGAAAAGAGGATGCATTTTTTCTTCCAAATATTTCTATAGGAAAAAGTACCTGAAATCAAAGTCGCGGTTGAGGTGACTAGAGTACTTCAACTATATAGCAGATGCGTAACTACATGTTGTTTATTTCTCTTATTCAGTTATCAGTGAGGTTAAAGAATGATATGGGATTTGTTTAAATCCAAGAAAAAGGAGTCAACTCCAGCATTAAAAAAAAAGATTTTTCAAATATTCTATGTGGTATCTATTCAACATGAAATTCAGATCATATATTATGCTGTTTGAAAAGGGTTGTGCAAATCATTAAACTCTTTGCCACTAACGCTTGATTTCAGACTTCTCTTTTCACCTGTAGAGCCTGGCTGAGCTTTTTGAATCAGTTAATCAGGTGATTGTACAAAATGCTATGTCAGCTGTCAGATTTTCTTTTATCCCAAAGGCATTAATATACGCTTTTCCTTGGTTATATTTTACTGCACCTGGGCTTTTCGTGTTTTGAAATCTTGGTGCCTCAATGTATATGGAATTTATTGTAGGCTGGCGGTGCTGTCACATATCTGTCAGATTAGGAACAAGTCAGTTGTTATACTTGAGTGATCATCTTTTCAGGTGGAAACATCTTGGGATAACAGATTGGATGAATCTAGAAGAACTAATTCCTCCAGTATCTGAATATGGCATTTTCTGGAGCAGAAGAGAATCCCCTTTAGTACAATGGAGAAAGGTGTACTTGGGAGAGATGCTTTTGAGGGATTAGTGGGATGGAACGGGCAGCCTTCAAAAGGTTGGAGTTTTAGAGAAACTTGATCTCCATAGTAGGGGAGTAGCTGCTTAATTTTATCATAAGCCAGGTTATCTTAAGGAGAGGAGGAAAAAAAAAAGAGTGAGAGAAGAAAAAAGAGTTTGAAAATGGAACGGAGTGTAATGGAGAAAAGAAGTCTTGAGAAGGGAAATATATTTTTCTAAGTCTTTGGAGAGCGCATGTAGCCTGTCAAAGTGTGGTAGATTTGCAAGATGCTGGCACATGTGACCCATTTCCAGTGAGGATGCCATTGACCTGATGCTTTGGAAGGTCCAAATGCTGCAGTGCTGTCTGCTTTCGCCCATAAAGGAGTGCCTTGCTATGGTCCTAGCAGAGTAACCTCATGGCTCTTTGGCAGAAGACATTTGACTTAAATAATAATTTGCCATTTTGGACAAATTAACTGGAACATCTCTTAAAATAAATATTTAGAACTTTGTGCAAAATATTGACAGTGAAAAATGCATGAAAATTATTTTCAGTCATACGATGCAGCATAGCATACATTCCCAGTGAAACTGAAAAGCTTACAGGCTATCCAAAAAAAAAAAAAAAAAAAAACCCTGCTTGGTAAAAATATAGATCTATCCGTCTTCTTTAAAATATCCTCCCTACAGTATGCAGCCAAGCCCTAAATAGTTCAGAGAAAGTCAGCAGTGCCTGTGATTGACAACTTTGTCTTGATTTTACTATATCTGAGCTGTCTGTTCTGTGCTGCTGCCTATTGTGCTAAGTGCTGAGCAGATAAAACTATGATCCAGCCAGACAGTGAAGCCCAGAACATCCACAGTATAAAAAAGATACTTGGACTAAAGACTTATCTGTGTGATTATGTGTAATTTCATCACAGAAGTTAAAAAGATGAAAAAATTATTGTGAAAATTCTTAATGCTGGATCTTAATTTTGTATCCATATCTCTTGCTTTGTTCAGATTTTGAATTTTCAAACAAAAACTCCTGGCTTTTAATATTTATTCTTTTTAATATGGTGATTTTTTAATGATGATATAGCTAGAAAAAATTTTACAATATCTGTAATCAAAAGTGGTAGTCTTTAGTAGCAAAGCTGAGATATAATATGCATACTGATGGTGATTTAATATGCACTGATCTAGGTCACAGATGGTTGTTTTTTGTGGTGGTGGTTCAAACTAAATGGCAACAAATTAGGAAGGTCAGCTCATTAATGCTATAGCAAAAGTTTTATGCTATGAATAGTCCTGTGATTATATATATTATGTATTTTTAGTAGTTTAGAGATATTAACAAGATTCCTGCTGATATCCTGAGTAGACAAGAAATACTTTTCAGTTAGTTTTTGCTTCTTCAGCTTGAAATTGAGGTCTAGAAATTGTATCCTATGATGAAAAAAACTGTGGGAATTTGATTGCTTGGTGCCCAGGAGATAGACCAAAAGAGAGACTTGATAATAGAAATAGGTAAGACATTAAACATGAAAATGGCTTGTGCAATGAGGAACAGAAACTACATGTCTGCTGTTGGTAGGACAAGAAATAACAAATCTAAATTGTAGAAAGGTTTAAGTTAAGCTTTGTGATGGATTTTCTTGTTCCAGTTAAATATTGAATAAATTGCCTAGGAAGGCTACAGAATTGATTGTTAAAAGCTAGACAAAGAAGATGCAGTTTTTTTGATAAATTGTTTAGGAAAGGTGAATCTGTCTTGAAGTATTTGAAATGGAAAAATTGCCTAAAATAATCTCTAATTTCTATGCTTTTATGAAAATAAACTTTGAAGTAGCCCTATCATCACCCTCAAGTGTGAAGACTACATTTTTTCCTAATGATTAATATCATTTAATATACTACTTAAAACTTTCTTGACCGTGACTCTTCTCATAGGGGTAAAAATATCATCAATACTTTCCCCAACCTATGAACTAATGTTTCAGAAGGGAGGCCATTGAACTAGATGTTGCTGAGGTAGTATCCTAGGATCTCTCGTAAGTATTCCTTCCAAAAGAGAAATAGGGTAATACCAATTTTGTAATATTTACTGAAGTGTTTTATATGCCTGTTGGGATTGATCGTGCTCCATTATAGTCTAGCATTACCTTCTTATTCTTATGAAGTACATGCATTGATGGTCATATGTAACTTAGACCAGATGCATAACTTCTAGAATAACTCTTAACTCTGGCAATTATTACATTTAATGGTTCTAGGAAACATACAGACTTGCAAAAAATAATTTACCTTGTTCTTAGATTACCTTTAATCTTGGTAATTAATTACCATTAATTCTGTTAAATATAAATTAGTTTACCTCTAATCAAAATTAATATGATACAAAGCTATTTGGAAGACTAATGTGTTAAGTACCCCATAAATCAACATGATTTCACATCTTGAATATCAAAGAGAATACAGAAAAATGAAGTGTGTGTATGTGAAATGGGAGGAACTGCAGGTCCATATTTTGTCAGTATGCTGCCCCTGGGATTACATGGAAATGTGTGGAGAAGCATATGTGATTAGGAGTACTGCAGTGGGTGGATAAAGCCTTCTGAGGAAGGGCAGCAGGGAAGATGTGTGTGGGTCCAGGTGCAGAGCAGGTGAAGGATTGTGGTCAGGACCTGAGGGGAGGGGATGTCACCATGGGCATCTCACATGAACCACCTGGTTCTAATGAAGAAACAGATAAAGTTGCCCATGCATCTATGAGAGTATGACTAGCTCAGTGCATGGCAGGGGGAAGCAGTCAAAAATTTACTCTTTAGGAGGGTCTTTGGCATGGTCTCTCCTAGCAGATTGAATGAGAGCACTGCTAGATGATTGGATCTGTCTGGATTGCCAGATTGATGATTCAAATCTAACTAGGGTCTGGTGTTATGAGGCATTTTTTTGGTGTTCAATCTGGGAACCAATGTTGTTTAGCATCTTTAAGAACAATATGGGTGGCAGAATAGAAAGCACTATTGTCATGTCTACAGCTAACATCAAACTGTAAGGAGCTCTGGATGTGTGGCAGGGCAAGGCTGCCATTCAAAGGGACTGCTACCAACTGGAGGAACAAGTGGCAGAAGGCTTCAGCTCCATAATGACAAGTAATGCTATACAACTGTGCCAAAAGGGCCCTGCTGACAACATGGCCATGAGTGCAGCTGAGCACCCTTGTTTCCACAAAACCACCCACCTGCTGAACTCTATTGCCAGGAGAATAGCCAACATTTTAAGAGATGCAGTTACTCTTAATATCCAGTATGTGCCATTCTGTGTCTTTGATATTATGTCCAGCTCTGAGTTTCCTAATGCAAATGAGACACTGATAAACTTATTCTGGGCTTCTGAAAAGTTCTAGCCTAGTCATAGGTGTGCTAGCAGAGGGCAAAGTTCAAAACTCTACAGTCAAACAAAGTAAAGGTGAATAATTTAACATGTCTTTGCGAATTTGTATTAGCTGTGATGAGCAGTCACTGTATTATAGAACTTTAAATCAGCTTAAACGCTCAATAACAATATATTAATAATAAAAACATGTAGAGCTTTCTTTGGCTGAAGTAGTTTCAGAAATGACTCCTAAAAGCAAACAAGCCACTCACAGGAGGGCTGATGTTGTGTCTGAACTTCCAAGATTCAAAGAAGTGATTTGAGTAGGTTTTGTATTAATTAATTTTTTCCTTATCTAAAGTGGCTTCTCCTGCCTATAAAAACTTGCACTATCACTTTCCCTGGGTTTTTTTTTTACCTTCTTTTTGCCAATTTAGTCACCTTTGTAACATTTTCTTCTCTAAAGAATAATGAGCTTCAAGGACCGAATTCAGCTAATCTAATTTTCTCAGTTCATTTGAATCCCTACTGAGTCAAATGTATTTTCACATCCTGTGTCTTGACAGTTGATAAATTTCAATGAGAAATCAGTGGTCAGGTGTAATTCAGAAAAGCAACGGAAAAGACAGGTAGGTATTTAGAATGATGTTCATGGCAGAAGAAAAAAAGACTTCATTTCTTTCCTCGCTAAATATGTGTGCTCTTCCTAATGGCTGCTTGAGACTGAGATTTCACAAATTAAGTAAATGGAGCTAGGATTTTCCCCCCTTTCAGTGGCAGTAATGTGCTTCCAAAGTGCCTTTTTTTATAATAATGCTTCACAGCCATTATTTAAAAAAATAATAAAAATAGATGCTTTAGTTTCCACTTTTATTGGCTCACTCTCTATTGATCTGCTATTCTCAAAATTACAGCTTCGAAAAATGAATAAATTGTTTCCAAAGCTGCTAAATTAATATAAGTAGGTGAGTTCTTCAGATTTTTTTTTGAACTTAGGAAGGTTGTGAATAGCCAATGAACATTACAAAATTCTTTCATATACTCTGTAATGATGCAGCACTTTTCTTTGGAGAAAGCAAATTCTGCAACTAAAGCTATGCCCATAAAGGATTTATTTCAATATGTGCCATGTTACATTATGCTACCTATTCTGTGTTGAGAAAATATAATCTCTTTGAATTTCAACTGATGTGATCTAAGTTAATTTTATATCAAGTCCTTATGCTATTTATCAATATGACTATCCTAAGATATTTTTAGATTTTACTACTAATTCTTATATGCCTTCAATTTATGTCTAAAAAAGATCATAATGGAGTAACATAAAGATTAAATACAGTTAATGAATAAGAGAGTTGTTGCTCTTAGAGGGAGTTGTGATGTTTTGAAAATTAACTTTTATGCCTTGAAATATAAACCTTTCAAATAATTTTACTGGGCGTGAGGTAAGTGTATTTTTAAATTAAAATAGTTCTTTTGAGCTTCTTAATTGTTATCCTTCAGTCTGCTTCCATTAATTGCTAGAATTGGAATCTGAATCAAAGTTTAGATGGGCTGGGGAATAGCTGACTTGACATTTAAATGCCTCTGAAAAATTTACCTGTGACACATTCAAGATATATGTATTAACATTTATTCCTGTCAGCCATTCTAAAGCTAGCTCAGTTATTTTTTTTCTCAAACCAAGAGCAATTTTACTTAATTGATTGTTTTCAGATTAATTCTAAATTGTCAAAATGAGGTAAAAAGCTGATTGAAAGAAGAAATTCCATGTCTTTTTCAGAAATATATGTTTCTAAGTCTGTTATTTCTAGAAATTGTCGTAATTCTGTCTAGTATTCAAGACTTACCAAGGTGACAGTATCTATGAATTTATAATCCCTTTTAGTAATATGCTTTGTATATGTGTACAGTATGTCATCTCTGTTATACACTCTGCATAGTTTTAAGGTTTTTCTTTTTCTTTTTGTTTTTTTTTGGGGGGGGGAAGGAATGGAGGAATTTTCTCTCATGAGGCATTTTCACAATACTTCAACTAACAAATTGGTATGAGAACTTAGTATGTTTTTGATTAGATACTTCCAGAACCATAGCTGAAGCTACTTGTATTTCCTTTGTTTTTTTTTCAAATCTCCCTTGTTCACTTCAGAGTCAAATTGTTATTTTTTATTTTATATTGGACATATTTTAGTATTAGTTTCATATTTTGTCCCTGCAGCACTTCTCCCTGCTTTATCCTCCTATCTGAAATCCTAGCATCTTCTTTTACATTTACATTTTTAAGGCTCCCAGCAGAGAAGTACCTTTCGTTCCAGTGTTTTCCATGCATTTCAGATGAAATACAAAAAAGAACAGTTATATGAAACAATTACATACAAATTACAAAACCAAATGTCAGAATAAATTAGCAGAGTACCTGAGGGGTAATTTATTTTTATTGGGTTCTGGTGTGAAAAAAGAAAAAGGAAAAAAGAAAAATGAAAAATCTTTTTCTAAGCTTAGACTTCAGTAAAATCTTCCAGAAGTGGAAAAATCCTTTTGCAAAATTGGTTTTGGTCAGTAACTAGGATCCTGTCTGCTTAGTGGGAAGGTTGTAATGTTGCTATGAATCACACTAACAGTCCATCTAATTCACAGCCTAAGTAACAGTGTTAGTGCTATCTACTAACAGTGAAGAATTCTTTTTAAACATGCTTTTCCTTTTGCTGTAGATGATGACTTATGCATAGAAATCTAAGAATATTTTATCCTTTCAATTTTTTTCCAGAGTTTTTTTTTTATTTCTGCTTAAATTGGACTTTTGGATTGTATGGAATTCCCAGAATATAAGAAATAGAACTATAATGCTTAGTAATGCTCTCCATTTTGAATGATTTTTTCTTCTTGGATTCATTTTATTTTAAGAGTACTTGTTATGGAACCACTATTCCTGTGTGTGTTCATCGGCAGCCATAGCATCTCTCAGGAAGTTTCCGCTTCGGGTTGATAATTTCATGAAAGTCCCAGAGTAGTATGTCAAGACAGACTGAGATAAAAGATTTGAGGATCTTTTCAGAACAAGTGAGCAAGAGTTCTTTTCAGAGTCTTGTTCCTACTTGTACATTGACAGCAAAAGAAAGGCTACAACTCTCACCTTGCAATGACATTTAGGTGCGAGCTGTGCCCGCTTCAGGGATTTCAAGGTTGCACAGCATGTTTCCATTTGCACCTAAGTAATAAATCAGGTCTTGGGCACAAGCTAAGCTGCTAGCTTCTCTCTCAGATGGCTATGGTAAAAATGCAGAGGGAAAATAAAAGCAGACTTAGGGCTGCATACATAATGCTCCTTGATGATGACCATGCCTAAATCTGCTTCCTATCATAGAATCATAGAATGCTTAAGGTTAGAAGGAACTTCAGAGGTCATCTAGTCCAACCCCCTTGCACACACAGGGTCACCTAGAGCATGGTTTTTCCTTATTCAAAAATAGAACAAAGTATTAAATTTTGAACTCAAAATTTTTGTATATTGAAAGTCTAAACCATGCTTTTGCTGATTCTTAAAATGAGTGAGGACAAAATTACATCCAGTCAATTAGCTTTTATTCTTTTTCTCTCTGATTTATACTTTAAGACACTCTTTGTCTTCTGCCATCCCTTCAGAATAGAGAGGTCTTGCTGGATGAACTCTCATTAGTGATATTTTTAAGGGTGATTTGTTTGTAAATCCTAGTTAGCAGATACTCTTTTTAAAGAAGAGCTTTTATTCTTTCAGTCTATTTTGACTATCAGAAGTTTTGAAAGTCTGTAGTGCTTTTCATAGCATAGGTAACCTTTAAGTGAGATTCAATAGCAAAACAGCACAGATTTTAGTCATTTTGTTCTGCCTTAGTTCCTGATTTTACTGTTCTTACTCATATTAAGTGGCTGGTGGCATTTATTCTCTGTGAAATTATCTTGATATAATTAAGGATATCAGAAGTAAGATCTTATTATGAACAGCAGGGCCATTAATTCTTGAATTTAAGATCTTTTCAACTAAATAGCATTGCAGGATGGTTGTCATAAGCACAAATCTAATTCCTGCATTGAATTTACTGTTAAAACAATGTTTTGTTCCAAGATCAGTTCCTGAGAAAAACTGTGACTTATTCTGAATATTTCCCACTAGTCCTGCTCTTATTAAATCTTGGTGCATAAAAAATAACCATTTAAGAATATTGATATGCTATGATTATTTTAAGAAATAGACAATATTTTGAAGTTTATACTATTTAAGGGAACAGGGTGGCATGCATACTTTATGAATGGTTGGACTATATTGTATCCAGTAGAACCTCAAAACTCCAAACTGGAAACTTGTAGAACAATCTCCCAAAAGACAATTTTCCACGTGGATGTGTGCACAGATACACATGCACACAAGATCATATTCCAAAAATTAAGTTATAAAGAAAATAGGGGAGTAATATTGAGGCAAAGTTGAAATCATATTCAATTGCAGCTCCAAAAATGATGTGACATACTTGCTAAGCGTTCACCCACATTCACTGTCTATTCTCATTTTTCCATGAAAATATGAGATGAAAAGAAAGCCTGGGAATAGGTCACATCTTCTAAACATAGCATTAGATTTTAAAGTAAACAGTAATCAGAGCAAGAAATATAGTAAATGAACTAGGATTTACTTCCTTAAAGGAGTGAGCCTCATGCAGAATTTTTCCCTGAGGAATATTACCTGCTGACTTTCCCATCAGTGGTTTGCTTACAGTTTCAATCAAATCTCATGGAGAGTTAGTGATTCACACGTGCTGGGGTAGTAAATCCCAGCATGTTCTGTGAAATTACATGGCCAGGACTAGCTCTGTTGGCACCTCACTGAAAAAAGCTAAGTTTGAGGTGGTGGTTCCTTGTACATGTTAGAAATCCCCTTGGGAGAGAGCGCTCAGGGTGCATATATGGAAGAAACCAATTGTTGTTTGCTCTGCTGCTCCTGCATTTCCAGTTTGCCAAAGATCTAAACATCCACCCGTATGAACCTCATAAATAATGTCTTATGTGTTTAGTTCTGTTCTCTTTTTAGACTAGAGATACTTTAGAAAACTTAGTAAGAGATCTTCTCAATGTACTTGTTTTTTGTGCAAGATATGAATTCAGGTGTCTTGCTTGTAAGGATAGTTGCACATCACATTTAGGGAGAAAAATGAGAAGCAAAACCAGGAAAATACATTTGAAGATCATTTTGGGGGCCCTAGGATTATTTAGAATAACTTAGAAACTCATACCTCATCTTTCAGATATTTATCAGGTATAGAGATTTTTCTTCTTAATTTTAATATATTTCTTAAACTGAAATAGTCTAACCAGAATATGGAGGTACAATACTTTTTAAAAGAGATTACTCTTTAAAAAGAGATTTTTAGAAGTCATTGCTTTTCATAGAAACCAAGTGGATTTCACAAAACAGATTTGTAGCTTTTCTTCTCCCTGGGCATATCGGACATATTGACAAAGTTTTTTTCCTGTAATGGAACTCAGCTTTGTTTTTAGTGATATTCCAGGGAGCAGTCTATATTCAGGTTTGTTGTGTCATAGCAGAATGTGAGTCTTTACAATTTGATCGCTCTACAAAATTGATATTTCTGCTACAAATAAGACTATAAATGGTAAATATGGTTGTACAGTTACATATGGAAAAATGTATACTCATTCAAAACCTGAAATATGCCTGTATGTATATAATTATGCCTGAAATACAGCACACATAACTGTGTGCTTTCTCCATACAACTAATTTCTGTATTGGCTTGATGCCTGCAGTCTTGGATAGGTTCTAAGAAGGCCCTAGTGGAATAATATATCTGTAGTGCTACAACATATATGATCAAACTGCTGTAATTTTTAAACTTCAAAATAGATATTTTGATATTTTAAAAGCAACATGATCCTAATTATGAAAATATCCTTTTGAGTAAAGAAACTAATTTTTAACATTTCTTAAAAGAGAAAGTATTAACACAGCAGTGTGGGGTGAAGGCCTTTGAATTTAGACAAGCCTACCCTGTTTCCTTGTTCTTTCTTTTTTTTCCTTTTTTTCCTCCTTTTTTTCTTCTTCAAAGAACACTTTAAAACACAGGTTTTCTTCTGTAATCAAACACAGCACTATATGAAAGTACTTTTTTATAGCTTTCAAAACATTGACTTGGAATACCTTTCTGTGTTAAGATAGGAAGACTTGAGAGAGTAAAGGTGTATGGTGCAGGCAAGGAGATAATCTGAAGTGTGAAAAGGCAGTAAGCACAGAGGAGGAAGAAAGTGGCAGAGGCTTCGCTTTTATACATCCTATTTTTATAGAAAGTGCAGTAAAACAACATCTTTTTATTAGAGCTTTTCCCAAATTCTGGTTAGGAATCTAAAAATACTAGAAGGAGGTTTTAAAAAACAACCGAAGATTTACCCTTTCAATTCAGCCCTTTAATTTGACATTATTTAATCTTTCATTGCATCCCTTAAAAGAGGGCAGAAAAATCTACAATATGGTTCTTAAGCTGAAATACTTTCTGAACAGACTTCAGAGACAATTAGAAATTATTTTGTGTAATCAAACTTGTCAAATCAGAGTGCTTTTTCCATACTTAAATACTTTAAAAGTAAGTTTCTGAATTAAAGCAGAAAGACTTAGAATTCTTCTATGGACACATTCTCAGAATTGCACAGCCCTTAATTCTGGTTCCTATGAATTTTGGTGGGGGAGCAAGAGCAAGTAGTCATGTCTTGAAGCACTTCCACAGATCCAGTTCTGGCTCTGTGGCACGCACCTTGTCACAGCTTCACAAGATGTGGCAGGATCAAAGGAAAAAAAAAAACAGTTTTCCCAAGTCCTCAGATAACATTCAGCTATAGTATTATTCTTCCTATTTAACCCTTGTATGACCCCTTCCATGACTATAGATGGAAGATTAAACAAAACACAGGAAATACGAACACTCAGTGACTGATGGGAAGGGAGATTTTTGCTCCTTATATGTGCAGTTTATCAAACACGCAATTTTGCTTAAAAAAAATTTCAAAAATGGATGTATCTGACAGTAGCATAATATACACTTTCAAAGTACTTGAGCTGTGTGATCACATAAGTATTATGTATCACTCTTGACCCAATATTATCCTTTCAGGTCATTCCAGAACTGCTCATTTATACTGTAGTCTCAGTGTCAAACATTAAAAGAATGTTTCCTGTTATCATAACAGAAAGATGTGGAATTGCTGAAATGCAAGAGGACAGAAAACAAATGATATGAGAAAGCTCCGACATTGTGAAAAGGCATCTCCTGTAGTAATGGCACAGTTCTCAGTTTCTTTTCAGATATCATGACTGCTTTAACTTTGACTGTGGAAAACTGGCTCACGGAACAAATGAATCTTGAATGTTTTTAGTACAATATGCTTTAGGTAGTATAGGCAGTGAAAAACATGAGGATGTGGATTTATTTTTTGAGCATGCACTTCAGAAGACTCTGTTTCAAAGATATGGTTTGTAGTTTTTATATCCAGATGAATTATATCTATCTCAGCAGTGAGAGCAATATCACTTCACTGCATGTGGCTAACATAAAAATTCAGATGTGACCTTCTTTCCAGATCTATTTTCCAGCATAGCCACAGAGGTGTTGAAGAGCTTCCTGTGATTATTTGAATGTTACTCTTCAGATTTTGAAATTATTTCTTTGTATTCCAAGTTATTAATGTATGCAATCTGTACTACTGGGTGTGTGCTAATGAAGTGATGCTGCATACACTTAACATGCTAGATATTTTGCATCCTTATAGAACATTTATTTAAGGTCAATAGCGTGAATGTGGTAGCACCTGAACATTTCCTGGTGATTATTATTGTGGTCAGTTCTTGGCTGTGTCATCATACGAATTCTCTCAGCTCATGCAAATGGCTCAATGACTTTATGAGGTGGTTATTCTTAGATTGAGAGTGATAAACTGTCCCAAATTCTTTAATTTAAAGAAGAAAAAAGTTCATGTTGGAAATGTGATTAGATGGGTTAGCCATATCTAAATCTCCTTTCATTTTCTTCTTTTAATAATCAGCTCCCTATTCCCCTTCCCCCCTCCACGTGTCATATATATCCATAAGTAAAATATTGGGAATATTGTTGGTAACATCCACATTTGCAAGTGAGCTGAAAGTTAGGATGTTACCAGTTAGGAAGTAAAGCCTCCCTGGAGTAGTCTTTACCGCAGCAATGAACAGTATTATGTTGGTATTAGAAATGTATCTCTAGAAAAGCATAGATCTTATTGCTGAAATAAGCGGTTAGTAATACAAAAGTCTTTATCAATGACAAGTTTGCAAAGAAGTATTTACAGAACTTTCATTTCACCTTATTTCTACTTCTTTATTCTTCTGGTGGAAAACCTAGGAGGCTTTTGATCCTAAATTTCACTTTCTAGTGGCCAGACTTATATCTCATTTTCTTTCCTCCATTGCCTTAAAAACTGGGATAGTTTAAAAGCAATCAATAAACTAGTGTCAGATAAAACCTGAAATTATCATTGTAAATGTTAGTGATTTCTGATTTACTGAGATTAGCGTAGTGTAATTCAGTTTTGTTACTAATCTAAAAGCTCACAGCCTGCTTAATAAAGTTGATGGGAATCAATTTAAGCAGTCTAGAAATATAATGATTTTTCCACATATTTAGTAATTGAATAACTCTAATGTAATTATGCTAGTCTTACTGATAAATAAATTATTCCTAATCAAAGCACTACTTTCGTGAATCTTTTAGATTAGTAGAGCTTCTCTTACAGTATTGTTTTAGCATCTTGTTTGACCTCTCAGGGATTGTTATAGAAATAAAGAACAGAAATGCAGTACAGAAGTCCAAAACTAAGATGCATTGGGGAAAGTGTAAGGTAGTAAAGGGGGAGAAGATAGAGTATGCTAGGGAAGAGTGGCTTTCCCTGTACTGATATCCAGTCCCTGCTTTCCCAAAGCTCCCATAGCTCCCATTTTTCAGCCTACTGAGGCTCAACTTCAGCCTTGTTGTTGTCCAAGATGCCACTTTTTATCCTACATTTGATTGAAAATAAAGCTGCGATCTCTCTGCAGAGACACTTGTGTGCATCATGGCTTGCCACTGTCTTTCCTGACCATGGTCACCTTCCTTCTTGATCCTCTGTTTACCCTGTGTCTCACTTGAGCTACCCCCAGGCTTCTTCTGAGCCAGCAAACTCCTTGCACCTCTGGATATCAACCCCTAGCCTCTGATTTCAGCTTGAGGCCTTGCTTGGCTGTCATTGTTGCTGCCCTTCTCCTCCTGTCTCCCGCAGCTCTACTGCCTTAGCAGGTTTCCACTGTGCAAACGGAGGAGATGATACTGACCCACATTGGCATGAGGAAACAGTGATGAAGGCAAGGGCTTGCAGGGCAATACAATTGTGTAGTTATCTGTAAATTTATTGCCATTAAAAATAAATAAATAAATCTATAGAGTATACACTAACTATCCCTAATCAATCTTCAGGAATCACAGAAAAGGTATTTGTAGGAGTCTGAGCTCTGGAGCCCTCATCAAGCTAGAAGACCAACATAAGGCCGAATAAAGATGTGTACCTGGTTCTGACAGTGGTTGCAATGAGCTCCACTTGGATCAGAAATGGTGGGATTTGCTGCAGTCTTAGGATTGCAACAATAGCTATAACTAAGGCTGATGTTCTGAGTTACTGACAAAATCTTCTGGAAGAGCAGATGAAGCCCTGAGGAGGCCTGGTGTAAAAAATAATGGCTTTACATAGATTCTTCTACAAAAGATTCAGTTTTAAAACATGTGTTCTCTATTCTTTTTGTAATACTTATTTAGATATTTATCTTTTCTTGTGAGAACCTTCCCCTGACCAGGAGACCTATCAGAGGATAGGTTGTAATTTCTGGTCTGGGCCAGCAATGAGGGGATTTAGTCCTAGCATGGGCCTGGAAAAACCTGACTTAGGGGTCAGGTTAGAGACAAGAGCTTCCATCCTGGTGGGTTGGGGAAGAACATTCCGAAGGAAAGGTTTTGCACTATTCCTTTCAGTCCTCTGTTTGTTTTGTTGTTGTTTTAATTTGTCCAGAGTTTCCAGAACTTAAAAAAAAAAAGGGGGAGCATATATATTTTTTCTCTTAGTGACTATAAGTGCTGCAGGTTCCCTTTTCACATCCTGTTGATTAACTTTTTCAGTCATTCTTGTTTCTAAATAATTAATTAAGGAAGACATTTAAACCACATGTTCTACTTACTGTTCTCCTTAGTTACACATTGCTTAAAAGCTAATTTAACTTAATCTGTTGCTTGACTAGATCTTCATAGTTTCAGAAGATAATTATACATTTACATTGCATTATTATGATTGAATCTAAATATTCAATTAACATATTAATTAAGTTTTCATGGTGATTATTTTAATGTTAAATCATTTTTTCATTGTTCAATGTTGCAAATTGACTTTGCTAACAAAGACATTATACCTACTTAATGGAAAGCGATTTATGTAAATCCAATTATGAACAATATTGCATGATTCATTTATGATGATTAATAATAAATTTAATAATGTGTGAATTCCCTATAACAGTTGAAATATTAAATTGATATTGACACATTATTCAGAACTATGCAGAATTTGGCAACTTTTTATTCAGGTGCTGAGGACCACTGTACACATGAAATATAAAAAACACACAACTCTGTAGTAGGTATCATCAACCTTATTTCACTCTTGAATCAAGAGAAGCAAGGAGTAGAAGATAAAGGCTTTTTATGTTCCTGAATTTTATTCACTTATTTATATCTTAAGGCTTTTAGTAAAACACAGTGACATGGTCTTATATTTCAGTTTCAAATCTGTAAAATTACCTGGAATGTTTGAAACCAAAATACCCATTTTAAAATGACCTTTTAAATTACTTTTTCATAAAGCATTTCAGTGAATATGAACAGAGGAGCTTCAAGTGATTGAAATAAAGGAATGAAAAAGAAATGTCTACTTCAAACATTTGAAAGTGGGCTATCAAAAAAGGCTAAACTTAAATCATCTGCAACAAAAACAATTACTTTTTAGGGGAAAAAATGTTATTTTTTAAAAAAAAATAGTTACAGTTCTTTATTGAGACCTTAAAGATGCTTTATCAGTCACAGCCTAAATGCAAAGCTGATTAAACTTTGGACATAATTCATCCGTGAGAAATGTGAAAATGTGAATTTAGGGCTGCTTTCTGATAAAGAAAAAGTCTATATCCAACAGTGTATGTGTATTAAAAGGAGAGTTACAGCGATACCATGACCACCGTATGAAATTATATTTTTGAATAAAACTGCGAGGTTGGATACTTATTGAAATGTTTCCCTCAGCAATACATGTATCAGATTTTGGCATATGGTAAGCATCTGGTCAAGAATTTAACACTGCTAAACAAAGAAGTACATTCAGTCCTGTATAAATAAAGGAAAATATTAACTCTCGAGTAAATGTTAAAATTCTGACCCATAACTTCTTATCAGAGGAAAGAAAACATATTAAATATCTTTTTCTGCTGCTCCATTCTTCTCCCTGAACTGAAATGTGCTGTAAGGCACAACACAATGAGGTGCAATAAGGTATGAAGATAAGGAAGATGAAGTCTGGGAGCTTTTCTGATATCTATTAGGTATGATTTTATGTACTAAGTTGTAAAGGCAAGATAAAATATCTTTATATTAAAAAGATCTGTCCTAAGTTATTTTTAGCTGTAAATTTATGTGTAGCCGACATCCTTGTTCTTACTCTATTCCTGATGTCTCCTTATGGTGGCACCTTATCATGATCCTGTCAGTGCTAAAATTTCAGTTTTAAATTATGGTAAGGAATGGCCTCTTCAGTATATTGTACTGCCAAGATCAATAACTCTTGTGAGAGATTCACTATACTTGTTATAATCCTAACTTTGTTACAGGAGAAATTTACCTCTCTGAAAAGGATTTTTCCATGTAAACAAATTCTAAAAAAAAATACTATAGAGCACAGTAATGGTTGTTGAAATCATCAGGAATTTTTGGTTTGGTGAACATTAGTATTTGCCAAATAAGGCATATGCTCTTTCTATACCTATATAGTCATATCCTTTAAAGGATAAGTACTCTTTTGCACAGCATAATTCTATTCTTTTGAGCTATGCAAACCAAAGATGTGTCATTTCTTTAGATTGCCAGAAAATGAAATGTTCTCATCCCATTAAATATAAAATTCATGCAAAATTCAAATATTTATTTAGAATATTTTGCATTCAAATTTGTCAGTTTTTTTTGTTTGTTTGTTTTGTTTTGGAATTGGGCATTATCTTTCTGGAAGAGGTTATGGAACCTAGGAGTAGAGTATTCATAATGAGGAGCACATGTGTGTTGGTTCAAGCTAAGTTAATTAACTGGTGCTCAGTTGGTATTTATTTTATGCCCCTACACCTTATTTTTTATCTGTTCTGCTCCATGTTGTGCATCCACAAATAGAGATCAGGGTTGAGAGGATGAAGTCTTTCCAGGCCATTATGTCTTCAGAGTTATTTACCTGAGATTTAGTTTACAGAGTGTGTGTTTCTTTTTGGCCAGAAGAACTGGTAGAATCACAGATAAGCATTCAGACAGGAAAAGAAATAGATAACTGAGCTTGTTTTTAAGATTTCTTTTGTCTGGCTTGAGTGTTGATCTGCTTGTTCATAGTGGTGACCTGATACTGGTTTTGCTTCAGGGTCAAACAAGTAGCAGGACAAATGCTTGTGAATGAGCTCCAGTGATGGCATTGCAATGAGAGTGTCATTATACAAACGTAAAAATCTCACATGCCATAGCTGGAAAATAGTCACAGTATGAAGATAAAAGCAAATGAGTTTCTATTGTGTGGGGAAATGAATTTCCTCCATGTGAGGGTCTTGCTGCCGTTTTGGTGGGAATTACAAAGGATGCTCATACACAGCTTTGTAATTCTTATCTGTCCTTAAATGGGACTTCAAGAAAACTATGCAAGTTGCTATCTACAAGACAGAATGTAACTATGGCATTTGTTATTAAATCAGTAAATTTTAGATGTGCAGTACGTGATCATTATTAGAGTGTAATACTAGTTGTCAGCTCTCTGATGTTAATCGTTTAATAATAGCATATTGTTACTTGTTTTTTAATCTATTTACCCAAATTACAGCATGCAGTATTGGAGTACTGAAACTATGGTGCATTTAACTGTAGAAGGTTAGCACATTGCAGAAGTTTGGAATTGATACATCCGAAAGGGATATCTTTGTTTTCTTTTAAGGGCCTTCTGCAGGGACTTCTGTTTTAGGTGTTTAGTTGAGCTACAGAAATTCAGAAGTGATCTAAAAAGTAGGATGAAAATTTGCACTTAACATGGCAATGTGTATTCTATAAGAGGCATATTTTAAAATAAAACTATTTGATTATTCTGCTCAAAAAAAGTTTAAAATACACATATAGAATACAAATATTTTCCATCACTTTCTTCATATACTCTAACTATACTCTTCAGATGCTGAAACTTAGGCTGCCTTTAGCTCTGAAACACCTTATATGGCAGTGAAAAACTCATGTTATTGCCAACTTTTCCCACCCACCTTGCCAGGCCTTGGCTGCTTTATTTTTCTCCAGGATGTCCAAATGGCTGCTCCATGTTTGTGTCCCCTCTACTCTCCACTCCCAGGCAGCAAATATGAATTAAGTACCAGCTCCCAACATAGTATTTCTTTGCAGCATGGGACATGAATCCTCTACTGTCAGCTAATTAAATAGTTCTCAAGTAGGGAAAAGATAAAAATAAAGGTCCAGCTAAATTAGGGAGACTGTAAACAAAATTTTCTGACTGCATTAAAGTTAATGCTATAATTGACAGATCTGTGTCATTTTGAAAACATCCTTGGAAATGCAAGCTCTAGAGAGATGAATGGAATAATTCACATCTCTTAGATAAACTATTTTTGACTTTTTCTGTAAAGGCAGATGGCCAGTGCAGTATCTGCTTTTGCATTAACCTATGTTTAGAAGATTTTGTGCAACTACACCTGGACAATGTGCAGAATCATGCCTTTGGAATAGAATTGAAACAGATTAATTTGAAATGAATCTAGGAAAATGTAGGCCAAATCTGTCACAGCCCTTCTTTGGCTCTGGCCTTGTAGAAGAAAAGTAGTGATTCTTTATTTGAAGTGACATGGAGAGATCATGATTTGTGCTCTTATTTCTTATTCTACTGACAATCCATTAGTGAAGTTTTAAGAACTTCACAGGCCAGTTTCTGAAAAAAAAATGTGAAGAACTCTTTAATACTAGTTCATCTAGATATAAATTATTAGACAGCAATTGTCTTTGCATTTCAGTGTCCACAGGCATATTCCTTTGCTGACTTAGTCATCCTCTTATGGAGTATTTCTTTTTCAGTACATTTATTAGAGAGGCAATAATTCTGTAAATTATTCTTGGTCATAGATGAGTAAATAATCTGTTATGTATTCAGGCTTCACCTACCAGCTTTATATATTTCCTCTGAATGGCCACACTGCTGCACTGCACTCCTAATTCGTGATGTGAGTAATGTAACCCTTTTATATCTTACCTCTAGTGTGACTATTTTAACTTACAAGTTTTGTAGGAATATTGCCTGATACTTAGCATTAATGTGGCTCTTCCATGATAAATTAGTTTTGAGGGTACTCTGTGGAACATGAGTACAAACAGGACTGAAAATAAGGAAAATTTCACTGACCAGTTTCCATTTCTCCTAGTGGGAAGTAATACCTGTAGCATTGAGTTTGCCCCTGTGCACGTTATCAGCACCTTTATCCACAGCATTATAGAGCTGCTGGCTGTCAGCTAACCCCAGTCCCACCTCCCTTGTGGAGACCCACCATCACCAACACTAGATGAGCTCCTCAAATGTGCATGAGTTCCATGCAAGAATAATACTTATCACCTTGTTAAAAGTGGCTAGTTCCTTAAAATGAAGGCCCTTAAGATGAAGAAAAGTATACAAATTTCAATGTTTATAAGTAGCTAATAAATGTGTTAAAATGAGCAAAAAAAGGAGCTTTCTTTCTGCTATGAGAAAGCCTTACCTCCTGTTTTTTGATGTATTTCATAGCACAATAACATAGTATTTTTTCTTAATATATAATGTGATAAATTATTTTAGAAAGAAGACAGGATAAAAGAAACATTCCAAAAAAAAGGCAATTTGTGCATATTTTTGGAACAGATTTTAACTAAAAAAAGAACTAAGCTTATTCAAAAAAATTATACTGTTTATTTTCAATCAAAATATCATAGTTGATGGATTTGTTTCTAAAATTACACAAGTATTTCGTTGCCTCTAGAGTTCATGTTTTCTGTGTAGTTTATTAAATAAAGCAGGGGAAAAATGCTTATCACTTTATGTGTTTATCAAAAGGGCATTTCTATGGTACACTTGATTAAGTCTCAAAGAAGAAGCAGTGCAAAGCCTTAGCTTTTCATAATCTATCTTGAGTTCATGACATGAATATTTTTATTATTATTTTAGCCTCAGACACTGAATTTTAACCACGTGCTATGACCCAGTAAACTAGAAAGTATCTTTGCTATAGCGCCGTGAGCTTCTACAGCATGAAGGAAAAAGACATGACAGGCTGCTTTCCATGCTAGCTCTGAGCTTCATTTTTCTGCAGGAGCAGTACCTGTAGTATTGAACTTTCCCTTGTGGAGAACTTCTGGTTTGCAGTTGCACACTGCCACTCTCACTCTTCTGGAGGTAGATACTCATGTCCTTCTACTGAGCTTTGAATGCTTCAGTGTGTGTTTCTTGTGCAGAAGCCAACAGCCGAGGACAGCACTGCGGACAACACCATGCCCAAAGGAACACTGCAGTCACCAGGTGAAATACTGCTATGTTTAGAGCAACACCTGTTTATCTCACGTTTCCTTTGGCAACGTGAGATGTTGATGAACATTTGGTGCCAGCCAGAGGCCCTAATCCATCTGATAATCCAATAATGACTAAAATCGAGTGAAGGAAGATAATGGTCAGAAGGTGTTGCTAATTTTTAATCCAGTGTGTCACCTATTTGCTCTCATTCAGACCCCTCCAGGGAGGCTGAATTGCATTGGCTTACATAGTACACAAGGCAGTAGCAGCAGAAACACCCGTCTTCATGATGAATTAAATCAGCACTCAGAACCACATGAGAACGTGTTGCTCTTGAGAGCTGCCATTTGTTGCAGTAAAGTTCATCTGAGGCATCTTACAGTTTAAGTGCTGGATTTTCACTAATGTGTTGTGAGGAGAAAAACAAGGTTTAAAGCACTTCCAACCACTGGAAGAAGTTTTCCCTGTTTTATCTGGAATAACCTCTTTATCCTCCATTATGAAGTAAATGAAATTTTGACAGATTAGGATAGATTTTTTTAAATGACTTTTTTTGTTAGCTCCTAGTAAAACTAAAGGAAATTCTTATCCATATTGTGGACTGTTTTGCAATTATTTAGAGAGGTAAGAATCTCCAAGAATGTTTGAAATCTCCTCAAGTTGTTCTTGTTTCAAGATGTTTGTGCCAACAGAACCTCAAGGTTTCAAAATGCCATTAACATAATTCAATATAATTAGAAACTTGAATATGAAACATAGGGCTATAGATGAAAATATATTCAGGTGTATTGTGGCTAAAGGTGCGGGTTTTGATTGACTTTTTTTGTTTTGTTTCTGTTTATGTTTGTACAGATGTATAGTAATATCGTCCTTAAACTACCAAATTAAGTATAAGAGTATAAGAATATTTTAGGGATATTGATTCAGAATGCTGGATATTTTAATGAGTGTTCACCTGTAAAGATTTTCAAAATGAAAAAGCATCGATATCTATTAGAAATCACTAAGAGTTAATCCAGAATACAACAAATGATAACAGTGCAGATGAACTTTCCATGATATAGCTTCCTGATAATTTGTTTCCTTGATAGCATAAAGCAAGAATTTTAACAAAAAGCATTTTTTTTAAGGAAGATAATTGTTTTCAGTCTTTGCTCAATATCAAACTTCGATGGTTCCAGATGTGAATTTTATTTGGCCTTTACCTCAGTCTACTGAAATTACGGAGCAAATAGTCTTTGTGGCAGTAGGCTGTATCTGTGGTTTTGTGTGTGTGTGTATTTTTTTTTAAGTGCATATGTAGGCAGAAGGGTGCTGAAGCAATAAAAAGCACTATAATTGCAGCAAACTGTAGAATTAATGTAATTTATTATAAGCCTCAGTGGCTTAATGGCAGCGTCTCATACAGGGTATAGTAGGAATATGCTTGCCATGTGCAGTAGAGGCATAGGACTATTTTGTTTTTTTGGCAAGGTAGATTATAAAGAAAGAACTGTTCTACTTATTATGCTGCCCACTGTCACATTTAGTTTTCAACTTTTTTTAGCAGGTGCCTGTTTGTGTTGTAAGTCTTTATTTTGCATTCAGGAAATACAATGAAAATGGAGGCTTTTCAGTTGATGAACAAGTCTTTATGTAGAAATGTACCGAGCTATTTATGCAAGGCTTTTTGTTGTTGTTTCTTCGGATTGGTGGTTGATACATTTACGTAATTTATGCAGTGCTTTCAACTGACATTTCTCTGCAAGAGTTTTTTGCTTGAAAATTAACCACTGCAAAGTTATCTGCAGAAAGGTAGTTGGGAATAGTTCTATTTACACTTAGATATCAGATTAAAGTATTACCTAAATATGCAGATTTTTATCTGTTTGGAGCCATGTGGTTCAGGCATCCCAAAGGTACACATAACTGAATATATCTGGTCATATCTTCATTCACTTATTTCAGTATTGAAATCACCCAAGTTAATAGAGCTTGAAAAGAAGTAATATTGCTGAGAAGAAAGGGTATTAGAGTACAAACCAGCATTAGTTTCCTGGGCTTGAGGCCTGGAGCTGCCTGTGTTGCTGCTGTGCTTGGTGATGATTTGCACTCCTCGGTCTGTGGCTCTCCTCTCACTGCTGAGCCCGGCTTTGCAGGCAAGCTGCCCTGATTGCCCGCTTCTAAAACCAGCTCGGTATGGATTATGTGTATTACGTTTTTTTTTTCTAGTTTGGCTTAGGACAAGCTTCGATCTGGAAAGAGTATCCTATCCCTGCTGTGTGCTGTGCAGGTGAGGATGTGGAATATCCTCCAAATGATGAATAGTATGATAATGCTGCTGCTTTTATTATACAATCAATAGAACTGCTATCCTGGTTAATATCCTTATTAATCCTTATTAACCCTTATTAATAACTTGAGTCAGCAAGAAGTTTTACACAAACTTATATTTAGCTGTGATTTGCTTTTAGTCTTTGTTTTATAATTTAACTGTGAAATTTCTAGTTAGAATTCTGAACTAGATGATTTTTTCTCAATCTCCAATAATATACTTGAAGTGTATTATGGCACTCTGGCAAATGCTTCGTACTGAGCAAATACAACCTGCTCGGATCAATAATAAGGTATAGCAGGAGAATAATCCAGGAAATTTCATCTTGTAACCTGATATACAGAAGACAAAAACGTTTTAAAAACACTTTATAAGGCCATGCCAGGCAGAGACCTATGCTTTTATTAGGTTGCCACATTTTCATGGTAGCATGAATGTGCCCCAGTGACATGATACCACCTGAGTCCTGATTGGAGTCAAGCAGGAAAGATTGGCTGGACATAATGATCCCTTTCTTGCCTAAAAATGTGTGAAACACTAGTAGATAGGCAAAATATGTGTGTTCAACAGAGATAATTGCTTTTTCTAAAGAAAACATAATTGCTGTGAAATGAGTTTTACAGGACTTGATATATGGCCATGCATATTTGCATGTCGAGTTATGCCTGCAGTGCAGTATTACAGATATTGGATGCTAAGAGAGATGGGAATTATGTAGTCCTGCTTGTACAAAAGATTATTAATGTACTGGTTAAGTTTTGCAGTATTTCTGAAATTATTAGTTATGCTCACCTTTAAAAATATATATATATTTAGATGCAAACACTACCTTTCAGTATTGTTTCACTATCTTATGTTATACTATCATGTTATTTTGTAACACAAAGACTAAAACTAAAGACTAAAACTAAGACTAAAAAGAAGGTTTATATACAATATTTATATACAATATTTAGACTATATTTACACTAACACAAAGAAGGTTTATATACAATATTTAGAAAATAGGTCAGAGTTTTTTTATTTGCTTCGTAAACTTTGTGTAAATCCTTTTTCTCTTCCAACATTTGCTTTTAGCTTGTCTGCCTTCCAACCATTTCCACATAATGGAGTTTATTTTGCATGATGGATTATATAAGACCTGTTCATTCATCAGAAATGTGGTGCTTTAAATCACTTTGGGTCTTATTCTACTCTTCTTGACATGAGCACTGCTTTAAATGAAGTAAACAAAGTGTCAGTGTAGTAAATGATACCAGTAGGTGATTAATAACATGTGGAGCTTCCTAAAGCAGAAAAACTTTAGGCTTGATCATACCAACCTTATAGGAGTCTATTAGCTACTGTAAGATTTCCTTGGGTGACAAAGGCAGCAGCAAAGTGATTTGGATGGCCAAAAAGCTGAACCCATCAGATGCATTGCTTCTTTTTGAGCTTGGATCTTTCTCTGGTTGGCATCAATTGACTGAGCTATTCAGAAGTCATACAGAGCAGCGGAGGGTCATTTCTTCCCTAGGACAGCAGGAACAGCTCAGACTACTTTTAATATTGTATTTTTCTGAGTCCCTGCAAGTACGACTTGTGAATGTCTGAGAAGCAATATCGTGCCCAATACGTTACCAGAAATTGTTGCAGGTATCAGCTCATGGTACAAACCATCCAATTTCAGTAGAATTCATGTAAATTAATTTTACTGAAAACGTGGATTTTTATGGACCCTAAGGAACATAAGCTGCATTTCTATGAATCTGCTTTTTTTCTTTTTTCAGTGAAAGTTTTGACTCTCTTTTTGGCTCTTAGTCTCATCTGAACTCCTCCAGGAGCTGTGAAGAAGAATAACTCATAGTAATTACTGTCATTCTGTAGAACAAATTTGTTTAGAAAAATGGCTTGTTTGATTTGATCTTTTTTTTTTTTGGTTGGAAGCTCCTAAATAAAATGGAAATTGTTTATGTATTTTTGTTTCTTTCTACTTTTTAAGAAAATTGCATCTTTTTCATCTTTCCTCACACATTCTTTGTGAGCAGTTCCATGTGTCAGACAGGATCTGACAAATCCTCAAATTTGCAGGCTGTTTTGAAAAGTCCTCGCTACATCACTAAATAAAAGTAGTGAGAGGAAGTAAAGACTGGAGCTTATACTGGATTATCTACTTCTAATGGGGTTCAATGCAAAGTAGGAAACTCTGAAAAATGGAAGCATGCGTTTTTAGATATATTAAGCAGCATAAAGAATTATTACATTATTAAAGTGTGTATGCAAATCAGGAATAGACTTAGATTAATAGAGATAATAATAATAATGTCAGCATATAAGCTTACAAAAAGTTTCCAGAGCAGAGAATGAAAAGCTCCTGTTTTAACTGTGAGATCCAGAAAAGGACTAAAACTGTATATTTAAAGTATTTCTCAAGAAATTGCAAACCTACTGGTCTTCTCCAATCTCTGGCTTGTACAGAAGCTGAGAACTTCTGCATCTTGGAATGATTTAGGTTCTTAAATATATGAGCTGTTTTTAGTGTTAGTCCTATTATCCTGCCTGATCTCTACTTGCTTATTCCTCAAGTCATATTGGTCCTGTGTGATCTACTAAACCTGTGTCTGTATCTAAAATGATACAAAGCACCTATGTTTTGGCTAGTGAATCTCTCATTTGCTTCACCAGTGAATGTGTATGCAGTATGTGATTGCATGGAACAGAATTCAGTCTTTCATCCCCTCCTGTTTCAAATTTTGTACTCCTTGTTTATAATATAGTTCTACCTGTCTTCAGCAAGAAATCTACAAATGAAATAGGCGAGAGAAACCTTTTATCCTCTGCCTACATAAAAGGATTTTCTGTGGCTTGAAGAGGGGAATTGAATCTCTGCTTGGATTGGTAAAGAGTGTAGAAGGTTAGTAAGTAAACACAACAATGCATAGAAAAATATATTCAGTTGGCCTATGTGACCTATAATCTCAAATACAGAAGCAGCCTAGAAGGAAAACAAAAAGAAAAGAGAGAAATAAAGTCTTGCCTATCTGATCATCCATCCTGAAACTCAATTTCTTTTCCCCAATGAACTTTTCATAATCAATTAGGAATTCCTCTGCTTAGTTGTTATCCAGTTTTCTTTATCTTCTCAAAAGCTTTTTGCCCTTCCCTCACCACCTCAGTGAGTTTTGTTGTTATACTGAAGCTTAAATAAAGTGAAAGAACAAGAAGACACAGGTCCCTTGGGATGCGGATTCTTATCTGTTTTCTTCTTCTGGATAACTCAGACCCTCCTACATTCCTGCAGAAAGAATAAAATCTGTCTGCTCAACATGGTAAAAAATAATTCTCTTAGACGGTAATGCACAAAGAGGATGTCAATGGGATCATTTTTTTCAAACACAAAAGTAGTGACCTTATTACAACACAACTGGAATATATAAAAAGTCTTATTTTCAAAAGAAGAAAATAGAGATATAAATGAAATGCTAAAATATCACTCCTGAAGGAGAAGTGAAGCCAGACAATCCACAAGTCCGAGGTGAGACAGAGTTCTGCAGCTCTTAGGGAAGCCAACAATTAAACTAGACAAGAAGGCCGTTATCTAACCAGTTAATGTTGCAAGAGTAATTTCAGCCAAATGAAATAACAGTTCCTAAGTTCTGTACCTGCCAACTCTCTCTGAGATATTGGCTAAGACTTGAAAGCAGATAGGAGAGCATGGTGTATGTTGAGCAGTGCTAGAAAAATAACTGCTTAGGCCAAGCAATTACTAATGTCCTAAAAAGATGCAAACTGCATTTAGATAGCACCTGATTATTTCAAAACCAAACTTAAGATTTGCTTGGGATGGAAAAGACTGATTTTCATCAAATAACCTAATCTCTGACTTGCATGCCCACTTGCTTGACATTCCTTAAGGAGCTCAAAGATTTCTGACCATAACAATATTTTTTTGTTCCATCAGTGAGGTACAGAACAGTGTATAGCAGCAGAATCATTCCTGCAGAAACATTTTTTTTGTTTGTGTCTTTCATGACATGAGTGTGGGCAGTTTATCTGCCCAAAGCTTCCCTGTGCAGATGGGTTAGTGAAGCAAGCTTGGTTTCAGTAATAATACCGAATTTGTAGCACAGAATAATTTTGATCATTCTAGAGAAGGGAAAAAAAGAAAATCAGAGGAAGAAGTCAGTGTTTCTCCATGCTACTTCTATACTGTGCTCCCAGAGGAGCAACATCAGAGCAGCATCCCCAGTGCAGGTTGAGGAGGGTGGGTGAGGCACAACATTTTGTACTCTACATGGAAACCTGCCAGCTCTGCTGAAACTCTTCTCGCTGTGGGCAACCTCCTTGCCCATTGAGTGACACTCCAGCTTCTTGTCTCTTCTTAATCAGCTACTTTAGTTCATGAGCTGTGGAAAGGCAGCAAAGGCAGCCTGCAGGCAATAGCAATGTGTGTGTGTGTGTGTGTGTGTGTGTGTGTTTGTGTGATTCTTCTCTGATGAAATATGTTGTGGAGGACAGAGCATCTGTTAAAGGCTAAAATCAAGTGATTTCCATGTTATATAGGTTTCGTCTAAAAACTGTACTGTTATGTTGGAATTACTACAATTGTAGCAATTATGGTATCAATATCATTAACTGGTCAGATTTCTTCCTGAACCTGGCTGTCCCTTTTTTCTTTTTCTCTTTCTTTTTCTGAACTTTTAATTTAATTTCAATGGGAACTTATGGACATTGTTGAGGAATTAACAGATCTTGGAAACACTGAAAATCTCATAGGAGAATTTGCCCTATGAAATTCCTGTAGCAGTTTCTATACCAACTCTTTTGGTTTGTCTAAATGGCATCTGCAGTTACATATTTTTCTTCTGTTATTTTTTCATGGCATCCTTCTCCCATCTGGCATGTGGAAAACTACATGGTAACTCATAATCTGCCAGGATGTTAGCCAGCTAGCACATTGGTGTCTAGTCATATATCTGCTCACTAGCCAGGCAGCCCCGTGGTGTTTTAATCAGCAGCTTTTTTCATGGAAATGAGTCAGTTGATGGCATGTAATTAATTTTGCTTTATTTTGAAGCAGCACAAGAAGTCAATAATTTTTTTCCGTAGTAGAATAGATTATGATAATACTTTGCTACTTTAAGTTTTACTGGAGCTTCAGATCAACCTCCCCTTATTTAAATAGGAAGAAGATAGCATAGGAAGGGAGATTTGATCTTGAATGTCATTATCAATGTCTAATTACAGACTTGTGAGCAATGCAGAAAGAGTGCAAATGTCCTAGTTGCCCATGATGCCAAATGCTGAAATAGATCTTGCTTTTGGACAGTTGTGCATTTTTGTGCAGAGAAAAGAGTTATTCTCCACTTAATCTATTTGAATCAATTGGAATAATTAACTCATAATTTTGAAGGTCATCCTACCTATATGGCCATTTATACTGTAGGAATAGATCCAGGATGAAAATAGATCAACTTGTTTTGAAATCTGCAGCTCTAGTGCACAATTTAAGTAAGCATACAAAACTTGACTGTGTGTGGCACAAGGATAAGTGTCAGGGAAAATGCATGTCGCAGCCATTTAGCGATTTAGGGGGGTGGTTGTGGTGAGATGGCAGCAGAGGGGACAAGGAATCCCCCAAAAAAATAGACTGAGATTTAAATACATTTCAACAAAATTGTAGGTGCATCATATTCATATATACAGACTTGAACAGACTGCAATCCCAAAACACAATTTGAGAGGCTTACAGAAGCATGCTTCTTAGTGGGATATATTTGTTTCAAGCTCTATAGCTTTTATTACCAATACTGATCTTAGAGTTGTGTTCGTGCAGTTGTAGAAAGAGACACTTTTTTTCATCCATTATTTATTCATATAGCTTTTTGTAGCAAATGCATTTAAAAAAAGGCAAATAGGCATTACCTACTATTTTATCTTTGATCCACAGACCCAAAACATTACCAGTGTTACAAAAGTATGATGTTCCTATGGCAAGTTCTCTGTTATCTGAATTTGCTTTGTAACTGGACTGTATTCAGCCCTCTTCCAATGGAAGTAAGATGATAAAAATTAACTTACATGAAAAAAAAGTGACTGGTAGCTTAACATGGAAAATCATCACTAAAACCAGCATGTGCCGATGACCACAGACAGTGATTTTGAGGGTTTAGAAATGAAAGTGCCTTCTAGATGTCCACATTAGGCCAGATCTGAAAACCTGTTAACAATAAAATTATGAGGAAATCTGAGACTGCTTCCTGTTATGCATTTTCCAGTAGTCTTTTGCATCTGAAATCTCTCCAAGATGATGGCAAAACCAAAGATAACATCTTTTAGATCCAAAGAATTTCTTTCAGTTGAGGCAGGCTTAGTATCTGCTCTTGCCAGCATGTTCATCTTAATAAATATCTAAACTCTAGGAATTTGCAGCATTTGAACATATGAGCATTTGAACATGACTTGGTGCTGTTTCATAAAATAGAGAAAGTCTTCCAGGCAAGTGGGGGAAGCACTCACAGAACTCTGTTTACAGGAGGAAAATTTGGCTGTTAGGAAAGATTGAAAGCTAGTCTGAAAATATTAAGCCTTTTTTTTCACTGATCTCAAAATTAGCTGAATTACAAAATAGCACAGCAATAGGGAAAAAAGAAACATTCAAGCACTGAACTTGAACTGGGTATATCTAATAAAGCTGCTGACAACTTCAACAGTCCTGCTGCTCTCATTTCTGAGTTTTTATGCAGATGACGCTTTACCTTTGGACTGAAAATATCAGCATCACTGCAGCTTATTCTGTCAATATCAAGTTTAGTTACTTTTGGCAAGTCTCTTAAAAAAATAGAATTTTATTTTTCCTTAAGATACATTTTGATTCTGAGTATTCTGACATATTTTAATTCTCAATATTTTTAATTGAAAATTTTTTAACAGTAAAGAATTAAGGTTATATAGAAACCTGCTATATAGAAAATTAAGGTTAGTGTCAATTAGAAAGAAAAAAATAGCTTATTAGATAATGTTTATTAGACACAGATTGCAGTGGCATCCACTGTATACTAGATGATTTCCTGTATGGTAGAAGACATTTTTTTCTGTATTGAAAACAGGAATACTTTCAAAGTTACTGTTCAGGGGCATAGTAGCCTAGTTTCCAGGCTGCTGGTCTGAAAAAAATGGATACTAGATCTGAGCTGAAAACAATTTTTGTCCACATCTCATTAAGGAACCAGTTCTGTGTCCCTCTGTGACTGAGAAAAGAGAACTTGCCACTCACTTATTTTTTTCCCCAACCTGCATCACTGCTGAGCTGCAGTGGCAGCAAAACATTGTATTTTTACTCTCAAGCAACTTCAATAAGCAGGTCAGGACATAGCTCAGTGTGAGGACCAGCATGACCCCAGGAAGTATTGAGAGTCTCATGGGCACATTTAATCCAAAGTGACACTGAGGGATTCCTGTGGCTTGCCATGAAGAAAGCAAAAATAGTCTTCTGCATCACGGAAAGAGGCATGCCTAATTTGAGTTGATCCTGCACTGCAAAGGGTTGGCACTGAAGAAAGTTGCCACTGGCCTGATGGTTTACCCTGCGTAAGTCATTTTGACCTCCGTTTTTCTATCCACCCAATGCAGAGAACGTTGCTGATCTACTCAGCAAAGCCTTAGGACAGCTAAATGAAATGCTATAGAAGAGCTAGGCTTTATTCTTAATACACTCTCACAGTCTCAAGTCAATGCTTTGAGGTTTTGCATCCTGTGCTGAGGATCAAGCAGATCTTCAGAACTCCAGTAGTGGAGATATTGTCAAAATAATATTTTCTGAGAAATTAAAAAGAAAAAAAATCAAGGGGCTTGGGGAATAACTTCTAAATAAAAGGTTTGGGGTTTTTGTTGTTGTTGTTGTTGTTGTGTTTTTGTTTTTTAAATAACACAGCACATGTCTGCATTCATTTTCACTAACTTTCGTTCTCTATCCATTCAAATTAAGTTCTCTTGAATGTTATTCTTAGAGATTGCAATCATTTGCTTGCCATCTATTTTCTCCCCTTGGAAAAACTGTCTATGGAGAGAGCAGAAGTTACTGCTGTCATCAGTCAATATAATGACAAGGTGAAAATCAGATTTACGCTCCCAATATCTCTCAACTTCGGCAGAAATGAAAGTGAGCTTAGAGGTTTGAGTAAACTGAGCTAGTAATCTGGTTATACCTTGGTCATTGAGTGGTGAAAACTGCTGTCAGTTTGTATTATAAATTAAAAGTATATGGTATAGCCTCTACATTTCTTCTAGTTTCACAGAGGCTACAAACATTGCATTTTATATAGCATGCACCAAAAGCCTGGTCTCCAAGGAGTACTCCAGCTGAAAGTTTTAGCTAGGCTGCATTGGAGGAATCAAGTGTAGCAATCTGAAAATAAATTAATCATTTTCCATGCATAATGTTTGCCCTCATCTCTCACATTTATCTTTATTTTCTGTCATCATATTATTTAATGCATTTTAAGTGCAGATATTTTTAAACCTAAATAACACTTCCTTTGGTGATTTTTACTAGGAAAAAAACTGAATGAATGAAGGCTGCAAGATCACAGTATGCTATTAGCCTCCAAAATTATAAGAAAATTAAGCTGCCATTTACAATATATAAAGCTAAATTTTTGAATCAATGTTATTTCAGTTAATAATTCTGTTAATTTTAGAAATTGAATAGTTAATAGCTCCTGCCTATATTTAATTTCATAAATTCATCCATTTATATGAGTGACCATTTTTTATCAAGAACAGGTAAAATTATGCCATCTATTTTCCTGCTCTAATTACCAAAACGTTAACATAGAAGTCTGCCTAGTCTTCTCAAGGGAATTTTCAAGACTTCTAAAAGTCAGGTTTTTGGTACCTAAAATGCAGATTTAGTTTAAATTTCTCCATGTGAATATTGCAAGCTATGGTGAAGTTCATAAAGAAGCTTGTTTGTCTACAGACTACCCAAAAAGAGAGAAAAGTTCCTAAATTTGTGACAAAGGCACAGGCAGTGGCTGAAATGAATATTTACCCTTTATGTCTAGTTACTGTTCCCTGATATTTTCTGTTCTTCGCTCTCCAAATTCTGAGAGCGACTTACCATTGGTAAGTGGTCTCTCATTCCCAGCTCACCCTTCACTTTTAAAACAGTGTGTATGGGAGCTGGAATTTGTCAAGATAAGTAATTCAATCATTTGTTTAAACTTGGTTTATTCATTATGATTGAAATATTTTAATTAAACATTTTATTAAAAAAATCAGGGATAACTACTGAAAAATTTGAAATTGAGCAATTATGGAAAGTTGATAAATAATGTAAATAATGTAAATGTCACTTAAATTTATGCACTCTTAATTCTTATGGTGAAGTATTTTTTATACCAAAGTTATATTTTAATAACTTGCAGAAGTACAATCTCAAAGAAAAAAAACAAAGGAGAAATAAAAGGGAGAAAAAAAGTACATACAGAGCTCTTCTGACATCCCAAGGAAGCTTTATAAAAGATAAGGAATATTATTTTTTATAAAAGATAAGAAATATCAAAAAGTGAGATGAAAAATGCCAGGGGTAGAAAGGCCTACACAATCCATAGATAGTGTGAATATTAAGTAAGCACCTAGAGAGGAGTGGGAAGGACATGGTTATTTTGAGTTGTGGTAGTGCTGTGGTAGTGTAGGGATGTGTATTGCTCTAGAAAAGTTTCCTATATGCTTCAAGCAGTGGGCGCTTTCTTCAACAGAAAAAGAAACATCTTCTCTCAGTCACTGTTTTACATAAAACGATGACTTCATTCAAAATAAAAAAGAGGGAAGAGGGAAGACAAGAAAGCAGAACATGAAATAAGGCTTGAGAAAGATGATGGAAATGACAGTCACATGTAGTTTTCTAGACAAAATACGCAGACTATCAAAATTATGGCTACAGAGATCTGCCATAAATTAAATTTAACTAAAGACAAATATTACAGTTTTGTAGATGATTTTTTGTCATCCGTTAGTCAAAAAGAAATGCTGCTGCATCTTATATTCACACATTTGTTATTCCAGTTATGGCAGAAAAAAACCTAACTTTGCAAAATTTGTGTTTGACAAAGGTAGTTTCATAAAGGACTCAGTCCTAGCACTAGCGTGCACAGTCTGTGGCTTTGCAGAAAGCCACAGATTTTTTCTGTTTTCTGATCTTTGTCTATTCATTAGTGTACACTGAGAAATACCTAGGTTTGTGTCCCTCTCATCCTCAATCTGGGCCTAACAAGCAAAGGAGGTATGTGGGTCGTCTTTGAAGCAGTGCCTTGTCCCTGTTGGGCATTGCCAAATATTTATATAATAATAAAATATAAATCAAATGTAGTGTTTCCTCTTCTACAGTTCCTTGTGGGTTCAGAGGTGTGTCACGAAAAGGTGGCAAAATGACATACCCTTGAGACGCCTTGGATCTGACCTCTGTCTTCAGCTCTTAAATTCATTGTGTGGAGAGAAAAGGACTGAGGCACTTTCTGTTATTTATATGGAATGATTGTGAAGGTGTTTAGGTTGCTCGATGAGGACAAGAGGGAGAGATGCAAAACAGCAATGTCATCTCTAATCTGGGAAGCACAACTCAGGTAATGAGGCTACCTGCAGAATGTGTCAGGATATTTCATAAGAAAATCTAATTTGACTTGAAAAAAACTTCAAAAGCAGAAGTTTTCTTCAAAGATTTTTCTTAACAATTCAGCTTTCTTGATTGTACAATTCTTTTAGCAGCAGCAAAATGTGAGGATTTTTCATGCTTCTTTTCATATGTGGTATATGTCTCCTTAGTCCCGATTTTGCTTCCTATAGATATGTATATCCCTCTTTCTTGAAGGATCACTTTTTTTTGCAAGGAATTGTACCAGATTTGCAAATGCTCCCTGCATGCTACCCATTAAGAAACCTCTTACATAGGTTCTTCCAGGGTGCCTCCTCCTAGAGAGAAACCCTGCAAACCAGCATACTTCCAACCCCATATAGAACAGTGCCAGCACATCCATCCTACACAGGACTTCTTAGTCATTCTTTGCAGTACAGAAAACTAATACTAAAACTCATACATTGTCTAGAGGATGAAGACTCCCTTCTCTTCCTTCCTTCCATGTATGAGTAAAATTCTCTTCCTATCGTCATGCCGCAAGCATTGAAGCACGGGAGTGCTCTGTGGGTAATTCCACCTCTGTTCAGGAGAGATTTTTAGTGTGTTCAAATGTCTCCCTGACTCAAGAACTTAGATTTCAGGTTTGAGCTGAAAAAGCAGCTTGATCCCTGCATTATTCAGTCCTGGAACTCTGCAGAGCACAACGGTAATAAATACTTCTGTTCTACTTCAAGTCTGCCTAGCCAATTGCTGGCAGAAATCCACCAAATGCGTATTTACTGAGACTAGTTTTAGTATTATTATCCACTTTTATTTTAGGTACTTCATAAAAATACACTGTAAAATCTATTTATGATTCATAAGCACCTGTCAAAATCCAACCCCTCCTTCCTCCCTTCCCCCCCATTTTTATAGAGGGAATAAAAAAGAGGTTATTTCTTATTAATAGATCTCCTTTTACACATAAACCAGGATTTTTTTAATGGAATTCCAGACTGCATAAAACAATAAATGATAAAAATAGCTATACTGTAGATTCAGTTTGTTTTTTTGTGCTCAGTTTACCTAGATTTTGTCCTGCTTTTGGAATTAGGAGGTAGCTCATTTACACTATGGCAGAGAGCTTTTACTTATTTGATATTTTCTGGTATTTCATCCGGACCAGTTTCAAAATACTCAGCCTTCTAGAATTTCCCCAAGGCATTATTTACTAGCCCCACTTGTTCTGATCCATTTGAGTCAAGGAACTTGTGTTGACTCGTGTAGGAGTTTTATTGGTGCTAGGCCGGAACTGCGAAACTTATTCTGACCATGATCATAAATTATGCTTTATTTATCATTCCATCACTTGTAGATCAACATATATTGATCACACTAAATAATGAAGAGAGCCTAGTCCTCATCCTAGTGCATTAAAAGGCATTTTGCCTTGAGTGATTTCTTCCCTTTCTCACTGTCGGGAAATCTCATTGTCCGGTTTCTGTGATCCTTTTTTAAGGTAGGATATAATTGACTTTCTATTGTTTCTTCCTATTTAAAAATGCTCTATTATTTGTGGATGGTCAGAAAGGGGACAATGAGAGAAAGGAAAGTTGTCATGACTGCTTGCTTTTTAGTTTGCTCTCTAGGAAATTGGAAAATACATTTCAGGTGTCACCCATCCCTACTTCTAATCTACTTCCCTGGGTCATTTGCGTCTGATACAAGAAAGCTCAAAAGCAGGTATTGTTGAAAAAAAATACCTTTAATTTTTGTTCCTAACTGCAATCTATTAGTAAGTAACTTTTGTTCTTAAATGTGCAGATTTTCACTACATACACATTTTATAAGAATGGATAGATATATATATTCCTTTTATAAATATTAGATTCTTCAATGACATTTCCCATCTTCTATTTTAATGGAATTGTCATTTGGTCAGACTTTTAATAGTTTTTAATCTGCTTTTCCTAAGGAAACTTCAATACTTCTTCACATAGATCCAAATCTGTTATAACTGAGGTTCATTACCAGTGAATTTATAGAATCATAGTATCCTAAAGGTTAGAAGAGACCTTTACAGTTCATCTAGTCGAACTCCCCTGCACACACAGGGTCACCTAGAGCCTGAGGCACAGGATGGTGTCCAAGCAGATTTTGAAGATCTCCAAAGAAGGAGACACCACAACCTCCCTGGGCAGCCTGTTCCAGGGCTCTGTCACCCTCACTGTAAGAAATTTTTCCTTAAGTTCCTGTGGAAATTCTAATGCTTGTCTTTGTGGCTGTTTCCTCTAGTCCTATCGGTGGCCACCTCTAAAAAGATGCTGGGGACCTCCTCCTCATTCCCTGCCTTGAGGTATTTATACTGTGGTTAATGATTGCATGGACCCCAATCTGAGTTGATCAGAATCAGGATCTTTATTTCTCAAGTGATCGACTTATATACTAAGACAAACTACTAGAGCAAATTAGTTTTTGGATTTGTGGCCTTGTGCATATCTGTAATCAGCTGGCCTTGTGTCATAACCAATGGTGAAAAAAAAAGCAGAGAGGAACAAGATTCACTTGTCCTTCAAGATCGTGAGACAGTGCTGTTCTGTCTCGAGCTCTACAATCTCCCACAATACACAATGACTACATCTCCTCTCAGCCTCCTCTTCTTCAGGTTGAACAGGCCTAGCTCTCTCAACCTTTGCTAATAGGGCAGATGTTCCAGGCCCCTGATCATCCTTGTAGTCCTGTGCTGGACTCTCTCCAGCAGCTCCACAACCCTCTTGTACTGGGGAGCCCGGAACTGGACACAGTCTCCAGGTGCGGCCTCACCAGGGCTGAGTAGAGAGGGATGACCACCTACCTTGCCCTGCCACCAGGGCACACTGCTGCCTCATGGTCCACTTGTCATTCACCATGACACACAGGTTCTTCTCTGTGGAGCTGCTCTCCAGCAGGTCAACCCCCAATCTGTACTGGTGTCTAGGGTTATTCCTCCCCAAGTGCAGAACCCTGCACTTGCCATTGTTGAACTTCATTAGCTTTCTCAGCACTGAGTTGTCCAGTCTGTCCAGGTCCCTCTGGATGGCAGCGCAGCCCTCAGGGCTATCACCTACTCCTAGTTTGGTGTCATCAGTATACTTTCTGAGAGGGCACACGGGCCCTCCATCTAGCTCACTGATGAATAAATTGAATAGTACTGAACTAAAATTATGATGCCTGATTTGAATCTTTTTTATTGTTATATATTCCCTATTTTCTTTATATATAATTAGTAGAGGAGCATTCTGAGAATTAGTATTTTTTCTAGATGAATGGAATCTCTTGGTTTTTATTACCTTTTTATATCTGTTGAACAGCTAGCACCACTGATCTTAAAGCTAAGTAGTACTTCATATTGTAGAACTCTGTTTTCACTTGCTTGTAACTTTGCCAAACTTTAATAATTGGAGGTGAAAATTTTCAGGCTGAGTATGTATGTAACAGATATTTAACATTAGGATAAATCTAATATTGTGCTTCTAGTATTGGACCAAAATGACTGTGGTTTTATGTCAGTTATGGGCCAACAAACTCCCTGACCTGGAATATACTCATTACTTAGCCATTTCTTAACATAAGAAGGTGAGTAGCTTCATTTTATACTTCCAGATATAGGTCAAATCAGACGTTGTCTACCTGAAACTGATACAGAGCAGCATAAAAAACTACAAAATGGGTACAAACTCCATTGCTGTACGTATTGAAGAATCAAAAATTTCATAATGTCACCAAACTAAAAAATAAATCTCATCTGTAGTCAACCTACTCAATAGCTTTTTGATCAAGCATTAGTGATCTTTGAACTGCAGACTGAATCTTATCAGTGTAAGTGATAAGTAGAGATGATGTGCCTGGGAGTTGAAGGAGTGAGATGAGTGAAGCAATAACATGGACTGCATAAGCCACCATGCATAATCCCTCCACAAGCTTGACAAGACCATAAGGTATTTTTGCCTTTCACCATTCATTTGCTTTCTATTACATATTGCACAACACAGAAGTCAGTTTACTTTTTAAAAACCTATACACAGGTATACACATTAAATCAAGTTTTTCAAATTATTAAGTGAAGAATGAAGGTTGCCTTGCAACTTAAATGCACAAGAATTATACAACCTTGAACTGCAAAGAAAACCTTTTTCTATAGCACCTTCTCTCATTGCATAGGTTGGATGTTCAGGAGACAAATTGCTCATTTTCTTTATTTATTAAAAACTGAAAAGACATCCGTGAGTGAGGTAGGATATTTAGAGAGAATGGATGATCTCATCTTTAGGGAACATGTAAAGTTTTGAATGTGAATAAGCTTACAAGAATATGAAGTACTTCTAGAAGGTGAGAGAAGTCCAGTTGTTTCATTATGGCATTTTCAAATAATGCACTGGAATTTATTTTGTAAAATACATCAAATGAAAGCTTTTTTTAAAAAAAAAAAAAAGTTAAAATGTAGTGTTATAACTTGAGACTTCTTTTCCACAGAAAGTTCATAAGAATTCCATTTTGGATTAATCTGAAGCACAACTATGTCATATATTTTCCTTTCTGAGCTCTAAAAAATAATCCTTTATTTGCAAAGCTCAAAAAGATGTATGATATCTTAGAGGATCAGATTCTATGCTTTTCTCTCACACATGTTGTGTGAAGATAGGCAAGTCATTTAAACCTCAGTTTTCAAAGGTGGTCAGTAGGTACATGTTCCTTATTTTCTGAGTGTTTGACATAAGACTTGGAATCTGATTTGCAGAGGTGCTGAGCAATAATGTTGCTTTGAACTTCTCTTTGAACTTGTAAGTGCTATAAAATGCTAAGTACTCTGTGAAATCGGGTCTTGCATCTCCAGCTGGGTACCCAGGATGGCTTAGCTCTTTGTCCTTTAATCTCTGTGTCTCAGCTTGCTATCAGAAAAATAAGGATAATATGATGCCATTTGTCTCGCAGAAGTTTTGTGAAGATAAATGAATATATGTGAAGTACACAAATAGCATATACATAACCTGCTAGGAAGTTCATGAAAATATTGGAATATTTGATGCTGCAATGAGAGACTTTAAATAGTTTGACCTAAGCAAGGCCTAGAACCATACGAGGGTAACCAAAACTATATAAAATACATGCAATTCTAAATAGCAGTCTAGGAATCATTTTTCATCAGTTACATTGAATATAAAGTAATCTTGTAAGCAAAAACACTTAGTATGTGATAATGTAATTGTGACCATCGTGTCCAGGAGTTCTGTATTAAAAGCCACTGATAGTATTGCTGGTCAGCTAAATGTAAAGAAGGATGGTAATTGTTTAATCTATTAAAGATATTAAGTCACAATATACCTACAGGACTAAAAAGAAAATTACAGAGTGTCACCACATTTTCATTTGTTTAGCTCTACATTTTTAATTAAAAAGCTTGCAAAATTGAGCAGAGAGAATCAGTACATACAATAAAGGAGTGAAAGTAATGTCTAAAGTGATTTGTGTCTGATGTAGAAGTGAAAAACAAAAACTGTGTGCTCCCTTCTGTTCATTTGTATAAACTGACTGCAGAGGAATGTGCTTAGGTGGGGATTTCTGTCTGTAACCTTGAGTACAGGAGCACAACAGAAACCTGCTATGTATCAGCTGAAATCTGACATCTTCTCATATAGATGGACTCACATGGCAACTAAAGAATATGTAAAATAGCCGTATGTTGAGGCTTTGCTATACTTGGAGCAGGGATATATCTGTTATATCTATGTGAGAGGTGAAATTTTCTCCCATGAAAGAGAGAAATAACTTTTAAAATGAAATGGATTTTTTTATGAGTGGAGTTGCCATCTGTCTATCCATGGTTTCCTGATTAGAAGGATGCTTGTGTGCAGTCTAGAGGTGATATATAGGGGTCTTAGTAAGCATGACACATGGATCAAATCTATCAGCTGTGCAAGTGCAAATGTTATCTTTCTAGAAAGACCTGAAACTGTGTTTAGATAAAACTTTTAGAAAAAGAATAGAAAAGAACATATTCATAAGAAATCTGATCTGTTACATCTAAGATTAGGAGGAATTCCTAAGAAATAGAAATTGTACATTCTAGTGCATCTCTTTCTATCACCACAAACTAGGTTAAAATATAAAAGGATCACTGATGAAGCTAAGGCTCTGAAAGGCCTGTGATGAAACTGGAAATCACAGAGGAAATCTCAAGGCTGGTGACAGTACTGCGACATGAGCAGATACAGTAAAATGGCAGCATAGTGGTCTGTGACAGGAGAGAGATTCAAATTTCAAAGCTTGCTAGTGCCAAAACAAAAATAAGGGTCTACTACATTATGAAGTTTTCGTTTAATTATGGAGGCATAAAAATAAATGATCAGAAACCCTTTTCTTTTACCCTAGCATGTTAGCTGTTTCTCCATTGTCGTGTTCGTGTACTTGCCTTGCCACATTTTTAGGGCACGATACAGAGGCATGTACTGTTTACTGTTTTTTTTATTATGTTCTTATCCCTTTAAGCATATTAATAAACATTTTGGCAGAACAAGCAGCTAAAACTGCTGAAAAAATATCACAAATAAGACATAATCACCAAGAACGCTGTCTGAGGTTCTAAACAAATAGGCTTTCTGTCATAGTTGACCCCAATTTAACATGCTTTAAGTAGTATGCACATTGAGTTTTATGGGGCTGATGTTTTGCATAGAACAGTAAATTTCAGGAAAATATTTAGAAAACAATTTTAAACTGCAAGTGTTTACATGACTAATGGATTCCAGGCATTCCCTATTCAAATAAAGAACAGAAGCAGCTCCAATCTTAAGTTTCTGATTAAAAGACCGCTTGAATTTTGAATATTAAATACTTCCAGTGAATTACTTTTGCAATCTATCAACCATGAATTATTTCATAACTTATTCTGAAAATAAATACCTCAAATCAAGGAATAAATTATATTTGATAAAATTAGAAAATATATTTGCAAAATAAAGCCTATATTCATTAGATAAATTGTTGTTTATGAGCTGTTACTCCAGATTTCATTTCTAACTTCTCTCAGGGTTAAACTCGTATATATAGTGGTTTCTCGGATGGTGCTAGTGTTTGAAGACTATCCTTCAGGCTCTCTCAGGCTGCTTGTCACAACTGTGTTTATTCAAATGATACTCAATTTAATATAGATTCTACTGATGCAGCATTTTCAGAGCTGACTCCAAGACTTGGTAGAACTTGAATCCCTTGATCTTATCAAGAGGAACTCCCTGCAGCAAGGTGCAGAAGCAAAGGAAAGTGGAGATTCAGATTCAGTGCAGGTAGGAACTATGATCTCTCTATATAGTGATTAGTAATACTAAGAATTATATCATCTACTCAGAGATAACTCAATATTTACAGTCTCTCATAACACTGGTAGAGGTTATTGTATGAGATAAACTGTTCTGGTTAAGTTAGTGCTACATGGAGGTTCCTCTGGACAGAGTTTATAAGAATTCTTTTCCTGCTTCAAGGAAGCACTGGGCAATATTCTATTCAGGATAACAGAGCAGTACCCACACGGTACTGGTCTGTTATGGTCTTCTGTTGGTCTTCTGTTTCACTGAAGAATCTCCATGTCTTTTTCATTCCACCATTTCTTATTAAACAACTAGCCACAAAAATGTTACAGCCTCAAACAGAAGTAAAGGAGGACTCATATGAAGGTCATGTTTATTTGCAGATTGCTCCACATTACAAGTACTAGTGAGCCTTTTAATTCCAGTTTTCAGAAAGAAATAGGGCTTTTGAGCTCGGCATGAAGATTGACCTTACAACATGTAGCTATGAAACAATTTGTTTCTCCCTCCACAGAATATACAAGCTGTCTAGGCAGTGGGGGGCTTAATGAAGGATTACAGCACCAGTATTTCTTGGTATGCCTGAGATTGCTAGATCAAATTCTTACTATTGGAAAATATGCCGTGCAATTTATTTTTAACCAGTAGTATAGCCTTCTTTCTGGTGCAGTTCAGGCAATGAGAAAGTGAAATATCTAGCTTTAGTATATTAATCTCTGTTCCAGCACATTTTCACTGCTATTTTGTGTTGGTAATATTAATCTTCAGTCTGTAGCATAAGAATGGTTTATGAAGAGCTTTTTGGATAAATTACTTTCTCTCTCTGTTGATTTGCCAAAAACAGTGTCACCCAGAATATGCAACAGCGTATTTCACAAGGGTATCTGAAGGTATGAGGAGACATTTATGATCTATCCATCACTGCAACAGCAATGTCTGATCTCAGCAGGATTACCTGTCCCCCAACAATATATTTCTCAGATCAGGAATGAGTAACTGAATCAGACCTGGCATCTTTCTTCCATGCAAATGATGGGGTCAAAGATCCAAAGATAAAAGAGTTGCCTGGTGAGATATTGGAGGCCTCTGCAGCAATTATGCGTCCAAATCTTCTGGTGTCGGTGGGATTTTAATGCCTATGACTTCTTGACAAATCCCAGAAGGCAACTAATACTATTTACTGGGATGTCTGAACCTTTCATATATGCAAATAACAGCATATCAGATCATTCTGACAGCAGAAACAGAAATGACACAGAATTGGAAAAATTAATTTACAAAATGCTGCCTATGATTCTGTAATTGCAGCAGAGGTGAATCTTATCGTCTACATGCAAACAGAAGGAGATCACACAAAGCTAAGCTCCTTAGCACCTACACAGGATATTGGCAAGTGCCATAGTCTTACAAAGACACCATAAATATGGTTTGATCCAAACAGTTGCATATACTTTGTCCTGCAACCTGGTACTGCAAATTAGGGACTCATTTTTAAATACCACTTAGTGATGTAGGTCAGAGGCTAGTAAATTTTCCAAAGTAACTAGATCCTAACTCCTATTGAGGAAATGAAAACTATACATCTAGGAACTTTGAGAATATTTTATTGGACTCCATTACACACATTTAGGTGTATAGAGTACTTTAAAGTATCTACCCAAAGGAGTTATCTGTTTGTTTTGGTTTTTTTTTTTTTCCTTCTTCTTCACTGGTTGTCATTAATGTAACAAAGAACTGAGCCAAAGATTTGTACCATCAATTTTGAAAGATGCTGACGTCTAATTTTCCAAGGCTATCTATCTTAATTATTCTGTACATTTAAAATATAGCATGCTGTTAAGTGCACCACTATCAGCCCATAAAGGCATGATATATTGGAGAATTTAATTCATGTATAATGATCATCAAATATCTGTTCTTTCAGGGCATATGAGTGGTATGACGCTAACAACAATTAAGGGTTACCTTAATTACCCCTATATAAGTGTGATGCATATGTAAATCGTGTTACAAATACCACAATTAAAATAATAAACAAAAATAATACAATTTACTCTCCCATAATCAAACATGGGCCATGGAGGGTGTTGGAGCAGAAAGCGTTCCACGTTTTCTGTTCAGTATCTCCAAATGATTGTATATACAAAGAGCAGCAAAAGAAATGACAAAGTAAAGATTAACAAAAGGATGTCTGATCTTTTAATCAAAATTCTGGGACAAACCAAAATGATACTAAAATAAAATTTCTGTGAATACTACTATAGGAATTGACTTGCTAGAATTCAAATTAATTGCTAATGTTCCAGTGAATAACAGTGAGTATAAAGTATCACTCACTATAATCATTGCATACTATTTTATCATCCTTCTTTTCTAGAAAGTTGTGATAATAAATATAAGCTTAGTTATTAAGCATTTTATCTAAAGAATTTACTGCAAAATTCACATGTTGAAGTATGGTAGGCAGTTGCTTAAATTATTTTTGCATATAGATTGCTAATAGTATTTCAAGGTTTTTTATTTTCTCTTTATATTAAGGAGAGTTATTCTGTTTGTTTGTTTTTGCATTAGAGAATCATATAGACTTCCCCTTATGTGCTCACTGAGTGCATATTGCAATGGGTTGAATATTTAACTGTGCTATGTCACCAGTCCTGCTGTGATCGCTCACTAGATGCATCTGTTTGCCCTCTGGTGCTCTGGCAGAAGAGTAAGCAGATTGCAAAGCCAACTTTCTAGTAGCCTAAGTGGCAAGAACAGCCAAATCTCTCCACTTAGATCCACTTCAGTCAACCCCTGCAATAGTCTTGAAAGTCAGGAACATACCAGATATGTGGGAATTAACACATTGTACTTTTAGTCCATTAAAAAATGCTTGAGAGAAAAACCCATAGGGAATATACCCATCTGCGAAAAGATGTAGCATTTTTTTAAAGTGGCATTTGTTAAATTATATCTTTGTTTTAATATTCCTATACCTTCTTGTACCTACCTGATTACTGCCTGTCTTAATTACTATTTTATCTCCCTGTCTCTTGTTTTTTTGTTTTTTTTTTTCCATTGGGTTCCTCTTCCACAATAAATAAAATTAATCACATTTTTTTTCCTAAAGGTAAATATGAACTGTTTCAGATGTTCACAGAAGATGCCCAAAACTTCACATTCCTCAGTAAAATATTGTGTGTAGTGTAATCTGAAGCTATTGCGTTTTCATCAGCAGTTACTCCTTTAATTTCATATCTTTATCCAGATTCCAAATGTTAATACTTTTGCACTTCTCCTCTCCAAATCTTTTTTTAGCCTTCCCTTCCGCCTTCCAGGACCAAGTTCAATCCAGATTCCACCAGTCCTTTGAATATAGAAGTCTGCATTTTTGTAAGCATAGGAATTGACAATGCAGCTGCAACTATGATAATGAAAATAGTATATGCATTTCACAACAAGCTGTTGAACTGGCCTTGTGCAAAACAATCTCATGGTAAATGTAGGTTTGTGCTCACATGCTGTCCTCTTCTATCTGGAAATGCTTTTCTAGGACATTTGGAGGACTTCATAAATCCATCTGTCTGAACACCAAGGAGACTGAAACAATTAGAGGTGTCTGATCTGGTTACTGCCTTTGTGTAAATGTGTTTAAAATCTCAGCCTTATTCTCATTTCTGGGTGTCTTGACAGAGCAGCTGGAGACTTATGTTGTAGTGTCTAACTGCCAGTAGTCCACGTAGTGCTTCTTGGAATAATCAAGTCTTGGTCTGTGAGCTACAGAGCACAATACATATGTACTTCTGTCCAGAAATGCACTAGTCTTGCTTTGCACATGTGAAAATGTGCAGTGAGGGTAATTCTGATGCCTTTATTCATGTCTTTTCTTCTACCTTTGTCTTTGCTTCTTTAAAGCTCTCATATATCTTTCTAAATTCACCTCCATTTTTCCTTTTCTTCCACGATGCAGGAAATCAATTATCATTCAGAGCTGTGACATATCACAATAAACTCTTTCTCTTGCTTTATGTTGAAAGTGGTCCAATCAGCTCCCTGGTTAATTTATGCTAATCAATGTATTCTTCTGAGTGTGCTCCTAGAATGTGTAAAATAGAAAAGGGAATTTTCTTTACAGATTTTACTTTTGGGGAAAAAAAAGGAGTACTAGAATACAATCTGCAAGCACAATCCATTGACTATTTTCAGTGGGAAAATAAAAAGTTCAGGAGAAGTTTGTCACATTTATCAAGTGTTGATGCGGAAGCCCATGCCATTGGCTTCTGCACCATGTTTCTACATTGGTGGGTTTGTGTCTTGCACTTTGTCATTGGTCATGAAACATCCAAGTTTTGGATGTGCCTCCAGAACATGACACGCTGGCAGCTGATGACTGCAGCAGTGATTCATCCCATCAGATCATGGGATTGAAAAGGGATGTCAAGTTGCAGCTGGAGTTATCATGTGCCAGAGACCCTTCAACCTCCATATAATATGGTGATTTCTTTGGGAAGGGGGAAACAATTTAGCTTTCATTTTGACAAACAAGTTAAAAAGAAGACTTTTTTAAAAAAACAGATGGACTGCATGTTTTTCTCTTCTGGTTTTCTAAAGTACTGTGCAGGTTGCCACAGCGAGCAAGGAAAAATGATTGGTCTTATGATGCACCATATTAGGGTTTTGACTCTTTCAACTTTGGCCTGAACCTGGCCTGAATTCTGGCTGGGCCAGTTGTATACTTGTAAATCCGCCTCATGAAAGACATGTCTTTTTTAAAGTCTTTCTTAAAAGATGTAAGGTATTTCTGAAGACTTAAAGTCTTTCTTAAAAGATCTGTCCTCTCTATCTGAAGAGAGTTTATGAGTTCTCACTCAGATTTTTCATTCACAACTTCCAAAGAGCAGACATAAATGAGCAGACAGAAATTCTGTCTCATTCTTGTCACTTTTTCCTATCATCATGCAGGTTGTGGTTTCATAGCAGCCAAAGGTAATATAACATTTCTGTCCCTACACCGGCTTGAAGAAATCAGGTAAAAAGGCAGGACTACAGTAGCCAGCATCTACATTGGCTTAGACATAACTCATCTGCTTGGTCCAACTGTGGTCCGCTCTGACTGCACCTTCACCCAGGACTTAGCTAGTAGAGCTGAGTCAAAGGAGGTAAGGACAAGTGCTCCAGTGTCCACTGGCAGCCACAACAGAAATTGTTTATTTTTTCCTTTTCTGTTTGCATATTGGACATGCAGAGGTTGACAGTCATTCAGACCAGTAAGTTATGCACATATTTCATGAGATAATAATTCCTGTGCTGCAGGCCATTCATTGTAATTAATAATTCATGTGGAAAGGGTGAGCTTGGCATGTCATAGGTCATTTTGTCTGTTCTCTGATTGGATTCCATATGCATTACTCATCAGCTTAGCATGAATTGCAAATCTGTCGATTTTACAATCAAATATACAATATTGAATTCATTGTAAGTGGATCTTCAAGCAGTCAAGCTTAACAATTTCTTTTCATGGGTATTTATGCCAGTAGATATCAGGCATTTCAACATTTCATAGCTAGTGAACACAAAAGGGTTGTAAATACAGTCAAATTGATCTTTACTTTTGAACTGGAAGGAATGTTTACAGAAAACATGCTGTGGTTACTACACCATGATATTACATTGTTAGTGAAGGAAATAACCTGCCCTGTCAGAAAAAATGTCAAAATATCGATCATAGCCACTGTATTCTTCTGAAGCAGTATGAAAATGGGAAGAATGTGTGATGGAGATGGAAATATATACCTGGGGCTCTCATGGAAAAGTGTGTCTGGGAAAGATTGAATGGCTCTTTCTGCTGTGTAAATTTATAACAAGAAATATCATGTATGAACTTGACATAAGGAGGCTCACTTGGAACACATAGATTGAAAAAGAAAGTTTCTTTTAGGACTAGTGCACAGAGTCTCAGTAATGAAAGTTTTTAACAATTTCCTAATCTTTCCAGAGTCAGATCAATTTCGGTCTTTTTGCAAGCAATCAAATACTAAGAAACCATGTACAAAGGAAAACAAATTTGAGGAACTTAGTTTATAAGCCTACTTGCAAGCAAGAGTGCAAACTGCCCTTTTCCACCATAATATTATCTATATTATGTATTGCCTTTTTAAGTACATTCGCAATTCATTTATGCCCCTTGGAGTCAGTTATACATATAAAATTCAAACAATCTCCTCAACAGAATCCTAAGAGTCTTTTTCAAAACAGAAGGTAATTTAATTTCATTGGTTCTTTAGTGTACCATATGGTTTTGTTTTTAACTAAATGTGATTCTTTTAAATAAACAAAATGTTTTAGGAGCTTGAAGAATAATTGAGAACAGGTACCTTGCTATGCTAAAAAACAGTCTCCAGAACAATATTCATAATATCCCTAGTGCTTAGTTCTTTTGTGGTATATTAAATATATTTAACAGTTGTTGCAATAGAGATGGATGAGAAAAGAATGGCTGCTACAGCAACTATAGAGCATTAGGAAGCACTTAGAGAGAGTATGTGCATATCTCTTGGTGCCTATTATGTTCAGATAAATGAGAAGTTAGATTCGTCCTCCTTCGTTTAGCTTAGTGTTTCCAAGATTGCAACAGGCTCAATAGTCTTTGTGTAGTCCCTTGGTTTTATGACAGCCCAGTTCCTGCTTCCCGGAGAGTGAAAACTTGCCATAATTATTATCTCCAAGTGTTTTTACTCCTCCCTTAGGAGAAATTGAAGTGCTTCCAAGTATAGGTAGTTATCAGGCATCTAGCCAGAATAAGAATTTGCAAATAATCATTGTCATTTTTTTTCCCTTTCAGCTTGAAGTTGATCACTGCCATTGACATTTTGTGACACATTCTGTCATGATCTGCATGTTCACAGGAACATGTTTAGGCAAACACGTCAAAGTAAACATCTTCAACCATGAGTTGGTTTAGAGGACAGAATCATTTGAACTTCTGAAGGGAGACAGAGTTATGGATGCCTTTCGCTTCCTATCCTGCAACAACCATCTAATGTTTTTGCTTGTGCAGTCCATTAACTTCTCAACCAAATTCTCACAGATTACTTGAATGATCAAATTAGCTATTTTGGAATCATTCTGGGTTTGCTTTGAAAACTTTGAATGGTCTCAACTTTATCTTGGTATAAAGAGAGAGAAATTTCTTATGATCTTAGAATTTCAAAGTTTGTAGAGTATATTTCAGGTCCAAATCTTCTAAGTGACATCAAGAAGAAGTACATAGCACTTCCAAGCTTACCTTGACTTTTCATATGGTATGCTGATTACTTTTACAACTATACAACTTTTTATGCTTTATGTCTCAAGAATAATTCGATAATTTGAATAGCTTGATCTTTCAATTATTCAGTTATTCCATGTTTTACCACAATTATATTTGTAGCACAATATTTTTGCCAGACTTATCTATAGCTCAAAATCATATTCTTACTTTATGCAAATGCACACTGATTTTTTCGGCAGATCAGCTGGTATTTCATCTGCATATTAATACTGATGATCCATTTCTCATTCATCTCAGTTTCTTCTTTTGTTTCTTTGATTAATTTCATTAAATTGTCACACCATACACTGTTGTCAGTGATATCACACAGCCATGTTTCAGCTTTTTCTTGATCTCTATGAAGCTTCCACTTTTGTCACCCATTATAACAATTTCCCGGTTCCAACATAGTTATTTTCCTAGTTGGCTCTCTGGCTTGTGAATTATTATGGATCTTAAAGTCTTGAATACTTTATGATGAGCATAAAGCATTCAGCAGAATGTTTTGTAGTCAGTTTAACACAAGTATACTATTTCTCTCAACAGGGCCTAACCTATTAAAGCAATCAGTACTGCTATTAGAAATATAATATCATCCAGTTTATAAAATTTTGAGAAAGCAACACATAATTTTTATTATAGAAAAGTGACTACAGAATAGGAAGAGTTGACACATATACAGGATGTACATAGAGAATATTGTAGCTTCTACAGATAGATCTTTGTTATAGTGCTGATTTGGCTTACAAAAACATCTAATTCTTTGTTATCCTTGTTGAATTTTAAGTATAAATTAACTGAATGTATTTAATAGGAAAAAAAAGAAAAAATGAAAATAAAATTTCAGGTAAAATATTTCTGTAATTTTTGTTTAATATAAAATGAAGAACTTCTTAGATTGCTATTCCTATTGATCCAAAAACTATAAAATAAAATAGTAAATCTTTAAGAAACTTTGAGTTGAAGTTTTGAAAACCTCAAAATATTTTGCTATATGAAATCAAAAGAAAGAATTGGTCTAAAAAAACTACAATAACTAGTAATGTGAATTTTCAACTAAATGTTAAGTCAAAATGATTTATCTGACTCAGCTAAAGTGATCTGAGATTTCACATGGACACAAAAGTCAATAACTTTGACATTCATATATGCTCCAGAATTATTTTAATCTGGCTTTTAATTATAAAATCAATTAATATTAGTAGATATATTTATGTACATTTTTCAAATGTAGACATAAGATCAAAGTGAAGTGATCTCTCTGCTTTGCAGATCCATATCTCAAGATATAGCTGTTTTCAAAAATCCTAATTTTATTTCAGATAATGATAAAAACATTTGCCCTCAAAATGCCCCTAAGTAAATATGCCCCTAAGTGCATCGATGAATAAAACTTTATGACTGCAACATTGAACAAGCAGTCATTTATTTCTGTTAGGTACAAATTTGCCTGATTAGACATGTTTTGCAAGGATATCTTACATGAATATTTTCTTAAAATTCAAAAACTCTTAAATGTGATAGCTATAAGCTTAACTGTGAATTCAACTTCACTTCTATTTTCATCCATTCTTCAATTTGTATAAATTAACATGGAGTCAGTAGAGCCATGTCCATATATCTTCTGGCCATGATCTTATATTATCTTTCAGAACCCCTGCTGTAGACAGCTGTAATCATTTTTTCCCTAATTGGCATTGATAGTCACTACATTTTTTATGCATATGATCTTTTCAAAACTAAGCTGGGAAATAAGTAAATAGGCTTGTAAAGTCTGTGGTTATTAGACCATGTAACCATAGGTGTAGATTATTTCACCATGTCTTTGTATCTTCTCTCAGTCCTTTGTGTTTCTTTCAGGTGTGCTATGGGCATCAGGTGTGCACGTTTGTAATTCCTCTTTTGCTGGCCTTTGTTCTCACTAGGTACATGTTAGTTGCCCTATTGAAGCCAATTAGTTATTAAATAACTGGAGAAAGAAAAAAAAATCTCTTTTCTCCTCTTCTCTATTGTTTCTCTCTTTCTTAATATCTAGAAAAGAAGACAAACAAATGCAGAGTATATGATATGGCCAAGACTGTAACCAAAGTGGTTGTTCTCATCAAGAAAATGAAATATAAGTTTTTGTTTGTCTTTGATTTAGAAGAAACATCTACAGCAGGATGCATACATATTTTGGGAAAAAAAGGATACTGTTGTCAATACTGTTACTGATTGGTGCAAGTTAGATATTACATAAATGTATTTCAAAGAAAAATGAAAAGTTGTTCAAGAGTTCTTTTGGTAAAAAGAGAAGTTAGCATTTTTTATTGTGTTTTTTATTATTTTGTCCATTCGTGTCTAGGAATAAAAATGTGTAGGCCTATTCACTAGAATAATCAGACTTTCTGAAAGGAAATCAGCTTTAGAAAGGCTGAAATAAAACTAAATTCTCTGCTATTTGAGTGGCCAAAGCAATATAGCCGTAGAAAGAGAGAAAATCATTTTTCAAGCCAGAAAGAGTATGTGACATGTGAGATACCATATATTTCTTGTCATTTAAAAGCAATTAAAAATGCCAGTTTTAATCCTTACCCAGGATACAATAGAAATAAGTGCACTGAAAAAGTCTAGGATGGTTCTCTAATATAAATTGCGCTGGATTTTCCTGTCTCTTATCTTTCCATGTTCTCTACCCTTCATTTATCGTTCTTCCCTAATGAAAACCATTCCGCCTCAATTCTGTCTAAATCTATCCTGGAAGTTTTTAGTGTCTGTCTTCTTATTTATATGGGTGCCAGAATGCTGTGATGCAGAATTTCTAAAGAAATCCAAATTATTTTAAAAGAGAAAATAATATATATCACAATCTCCTTCCTATTGGAAAAAATAACTGCATTTGTTTAATCAGGCCTCGAGTACATGGTGGTGAATGTAATATAATATTTACATAATTTGGTGAATCTTCCCTGAGATGAAAGTTCCCAATATGTGATTTTTGTATTTAGTAGATCAAATGGTATTCTGGAATGAGCTCAAGAGTCTTGAAAGATATCCCTGTCTTCTGTCCTCATTAATTTCATCGCTTTGCTTGATTATTGTTGCTAGGAGCTTGTAGGTGTCATGGGAAATCAATGGTGCAGACCTAAAGATGGTTCTTCAGACAATCAGCATCTTCCATTATTCATCTCTTTTATGTATAAATAATTGTATGTTTGCAAAATAAAGAATGAGCTCAAAATATGAATATTGTGCAGGTAGCACTGCCATGTATTTCACTTTGAAGGGATACAGAAAGTCTTAAAATTTATGGCATAGGTTAAATGATTCAATGTATTTTAAAAATATTTATATTTCAGGGATTCACACTGTAATGAAGTTATAACTTCAGCTTTTGTATGCTTACCAGCACTATATTATACTATATATATACACACACAAACACATATGCAATAAGGAGCTACTAAGCTTAAAACACACAAGATGTGATTCTCAATAGTTGGAGAAGACAACTGTGTAACTGTTGGTTGCAAGGATGAGGTAGAGCTTGGAAGAGTCCATGGTTTCTCAAGAAAAACAAAAATCTTTAGGAATAACTAAATATGCAGAAACTATATCCGACTCAAGATTCTCAATCTCCAAATGGATAGAGAGCACAGAGTACTACAGGAAATAATGTATCTGTGCTGTCCTATTTGTTTCTTAAATGTTGCCTTTGGACACTGTCATGTGGCAGGATACTGGGCTACACGTGCTCTGGCTTGGCCCCTAATGGCTGATCTTATGTAGCAGCAAGGAAACAGCAGTTCAGTATCACATATAATATTAGAAATCCAATATGCAAGAGTTTGCTCTTATCTTTCTACTTTTCCTCTCCAGATGTTAACTTTTTTTAAAGATGGAGAGTTCTCCTAAGACCGGGGTGATATTAACTGATTTATCTGCTTACCTTTGTTTAAATGTAGTTTTTTTGACTTTTCTTTATCATCTGTATGTCTGCTTTGTTGCTCACTGGGAAACTGGGAATTTTTCATTATTATAGCTCCTATAGAGTAAATATTAATGTAGAATCCTTTGTATAGGTCACATAAGATTACAGCTAATACTAATTCATTAGTCTAATACAGTTTTGACATACAACCCATAAATGAAATGATTTTAGGTGTTAAATCTTCTTATTCACAGTAAAATATTTTAAATTTCAAACTTATCCTGCAAACTACCTTCTGATCACTTCATTTAGTCAACTGCTTAGGAAAATGTTTTGTTAATCTTTTTGTTGTTGCTGATGTTAATAAATACCAAAATTTAAGGTGAAATTTTTCTCTAATAGTATAAGATAACCAAAAATGTATCAAAGGTCATGGAAAAGTTTCAGAAATGCATTTCTTATGCTTGCAAACTGTCCTATCACAATACAAATGTAAACCTTTCTGTGACCATATAAGCACATGAGCATGATATGCTTATGTAAGTTGCTTGGTGCAACTTGCTACACTGCTTAAATTTCAATTTGTTTCTACTGACACCACTCCCACATTACCATCATTAAGGTGACAGTACCCTCACAAGTCCTGTCAAGAAAACACATCAAAACAGTTCAAATATGTTATCTCTTGTCAAAACAGTCTCATTACCTAGTTCAAAAATAGCCTCATCATGCAGTTTAGATACATTCCAATCCAAAAAAAAAAAAAAAAAGACACTTCCCTAATCTTCATTCCTTTACTACTCAATGGCCAAAAGTTATTTATTTCACCATGTGTAAAAGGTACATCATGAAATTTACTGTTTCTACATTTGCTTCAATTGTATCACCTAGCAAAAAAACCAGTCAACCAGGCCCACTTCCTTTCTTTTACACTACAAGCTACCAACACAACTACAGATTAGCAAAAATGAAATAGTTCCCTAAATGGCATCGTGCTTTAGGAGGATTTGGTTATTGATGATCATGTCAGCTGTTGTGATTTAGAGCTTGATCTCACATTCAGTGCACAGTAGCTGAGGGAGTAGGTTAAATGTCCATGCTGGTCCTTGTAGGTGTTCTGCTTGTACATTACTCCAGTAGCCTGAGTATTTGCTTGAGACTTTGGGGATGGCCTTCAGAGGGAGATGACTGGATCAAGCAGATGAACTTTCTGATAGCTAGCTTGTAACCATGCTGAATTATTTAGTGTTCTCTAGGAGCATAAACTATGACTTCCTCTTATAATTATTTCTGTGAGCTCTTGGAAGAAAGAGGAGTCCTTGGAAAATTTAAATATAGCTCCTTCCCTCAAAAATGGGGAAAAGGAAGGGACATGGTCAGGTTGAACTCCTAGAAAACTACTAGACCAAATTACCTCCTCTGTCTATAAACGCTTGACTATTATGAGAGTTCAATAATAGCCAACATAGATTGTTTGATCCAAATGATGTCAGATGAATGTCCTTTTCAGATTAAGAAGTCTGGTGAATAGATCAGATCAAGTAAATGTTTTTACTTAATATTATTAAGGCTATTGGTGCTGTTTCACATGGAAAGAAAAAGCAATTTTGGATGAAAGCATTATAGCATAGATCCAAGACTGAATGAAAGCAAGTTAAAAAGAGGAATAAGATATTTTAAGACATTCTAAGAAATTCTTACATTTAAATTAAATAAAACAAATGGGCAGAGTCCACAGGAAAGCAATGTAAATGACCAGAGAACTAGAAAACAAAATCTAAGTGAAAGGATTTGTGAATTGTGGTAGCTTTGAAAAAAATAGTAAGACAGGACTCAATTACTTAATAAAATTACTCAATTATTTAATTACTACTTAATTACTATTACTACAATTAATGTAAAAGGAGGAGAGGCAATATGGTTTCCGCATCTAAGGCACATAGTATAAAAAGAAGTAGAATTAAATTGCATCAAGGAAGATTCACAAGGAGTTCACAAATTTGAAACTATAAGAGATCATTAAGAATAGTTAGTTTTAGTGATGAAGAGTTGATTCTACCAGGTAGGTAGAATCTATGTGAATTCTTGATGTCACTTAATAGCACTGTAATTTGATCTGCTGGGCTATCACTTAATAGCACTGTAATAGGATCTGCTTTCCTATTTTTAAATAGGAAAGAAATAGATTAAAAAAAAATAATATACATATATTTAATAGATGGGCTGACAACTTCAATGGGACTGTGATATTCCAAAACTCTTTTAGACATTTCTGGAAATTCAGCAAGACTGAAGGTCAAGGTTACCTCCTTGTCCAGGAGATGGAAAAGAAAGAGGGAGCAAAAGAGAGAGATTATTGTCACTTCTTATTCCAAGATGTGCTAAGGAATGGGTAATATTAAAATTTAGGGAAATAATCATTGGCTTTTTTAGTTAATTCAGATAGTGCAGTTCCACATGTTGCAAGTTGCTTGTCTTTCATAATAATACTTTAGAATAAATATATCTAAAGCACCGTCTGCATCTTCAAAGGCCTTCAAATAAGCTGCTTTTACTGAAATCCTAGAATCATTGTTGTAAGTTTAAATTTTCAGATGGACTGAAAAAATGGTTCTTTGATCTTTGCAGGATTATGAATGGGCCACATTACACATGGAAAAACAAAATTATCACTGCTGTAAAAGAGTGAATATCAGCGCAGTTTACATTAAGCACATAGCAGTCTATTGTACTGCTGGTTTGGAAAAATGATCAGATGTTTCTAGAGTCTAGACTGCAGAAACATGTCTTCTGAATACTGCATTTATGAAATATGAAAGTAACAGTAGTATATCGTATCAGCTTTTAGTGTTTGTCTGCTTTGAACATAAAACAAGTTTTTTATATAGATTTATATGGACATAAGCAAAATATTTTAGGAATAGATATACCATGAACTTGAATAAAAATGACAGGCTAGTTAGCTACCATATGAAGAAATATATGTATTAAAAGTGTATGTTTGATTCTCATGAGGAAGAATGTTATTAAGGGTTAAACAGAGATCCTGAGTCAAGTTTCCCAGCTGTAGGTGACATTAGAAAAGTCATTTTGGCTTAACTTCACAAAAACTGTGGATCCTCATCACCATTTGGGCAGTATAATCCAAATTGAGGTTATACTTCACACGGTTGCTACCTAATGTCACAGGTTCCTGAAGATCCTTTGAAAGTTTAATTTGCACAGCTCTGATTCACTTTCAGATATATTTCTCATACTGGTGCTGATGGAGTAGCAGGATTGCTTGTTATGATGTGTGCTGTTCTTCCTTCTTCTCTTCCTTCACCATGTTTTGTATTGGAAAAGATTGGCATATGAATGCCTTGGATTTCTTTCAAGGCTGTGCATTTTTCTAACATCACGGCCCTTCAACAGAAAACTCTATAATGCAACAAACCTTTGTGAATCCAGTCCTTCCTGCCTCCCTTTTCTATCTGCAAAACAGTCTAAGACCTTTCCCCTCAATCACTGGGAAGCAAATTAAAAAAGGCTTTTACGGTGCTCAGATGTTACCAAACAAAGCAGTAAATGTTTTATCAAAAGGAGTGTAAATGCTTTAATACCAAGGGTTTCTAAGAACAGTGCACATGGAGAGGGTAAAGAGATGCTGGGGGTTATGCAGTGACCTGTACCTGGTGTGGTGCTAAACCATGCAGGCTCCGAGAGACTCATGCAGTTCTCTGGGAGTCCCTGAGTACTACTGTGCAAGCAGGCACTGACAAGGCCAAATTTAGCAATCTAGCTAATTCTCTGTGATGACCTTTCCCACCTACATTGTTAGAGCTCTGAGGGACTTAACATACTCTCACCTGGCACATGGAGCGTGGAGGGGAGGGGGCATAAAGTCTAAAACTCGAAGCTGCTCAGGAAGGTACCTGGCTGCAAGGGATGAAAGGCTGCTTGCTGTGTAGCTTTTAAGGGATGCTTGTTCCTCCTCGTCCCTTTTTCAGGACTTTAGAGCTGGTAAAGTGACAGCCAGCTCTCTGCAACAGAAGCAAATGTGAGCAGGTGATTAAAATCACACATATGGAGGTAAATTTAAATGATTTTTTGATTTGTTTTTCTATGAGGAGGTTTCTATTTAAGCATGCTGCAAGTACACAGTAACCCTTGAAGAAAAAAATGTGTCTTAATACTTCTTGCTTATTAATAACCAGTTTTGTCTCTTATGGACTATTAAAGAAATAAATGCTAGCAGCTCTTATCTTTAAGTAACTTCAGCCAAAACATAATGAGTACAAATCTTCAAACAAACATTATATGCAAGGAATGAAAGGAGTGCTGAAAATAAAGCTTTTTGGAGAACAATCATATGAAAAATTTAATATTTCAAATTTATATTGCATTTTCCAAAGATGAATTAAATACATACAGTTGTGGTGAAGGATATAAATATACTTACAGCTTAACACAATAGACTGCAAGGACATATGGCTAAGTGGTCTTTTTCTTATTTGATAAAGAAGCACTACGAAAACTTGTAAAAAGGGTTTTTTATGTGTGTGTATATTTATATCTATATATATATAACACAGTATAATCTTTTGACTATTTCTATGTCAATACTAACATTTCTGAAGACAAAGAAGCTATATGTGTGGTTATTTCTTTTAGAATATGCACATTAAGTGAACAACCTGATTGACTTCAATAATGAAAAGAATGTATTTCATCTTTAGCGCTGCTGAGCAGGTATGTAACACTATTTCGTGCTCTACTGTAAAAGTATCCTGCTTTCTTCATAGCAAAATCTTTGTAGTCCTCACACATCTGAACACTATTAGAGTATAAGTGTCTGAGCACAAAGCCATGTAATAGAAAACTGCTGCAAACACTTCAGTGCGTTTCCTTCATCTGTGGAATTAAATGCCTTCAAGCAAGGGGCAAGCAGCTCAGTGTGGGGTGAAAACAGCCACCTCTAAACTAGCTACCGAGTATGATGTGGAGCTCCCTGTCCTCTTGGTTTAAGCTTCCCTATCAAGCCTGCTCTAGGTCTTTTTATCCCTTGTGTAAACACAGTCTGCAGTGCCTGACCCAGGTCTTAGCTGAAAATTAATCTATGTTCTAAATACAGCTGGGCAAATAGCAGAAAAAATAGCCAAGAATATTCATTCCAGAATGAATGTCAATTTGACTGTTATTAATGGCCATTTCATAGTTTGTTTCCAGGTACCATTGAGTGCTTTA
>JAUBOD010000613.1:2794717-2805408 GCA_032353885.1 Nothura maculosa | reverse complement strand
ATTCCAGAATGAATGTCAATTTGACTGTTATTAATGGCCATTTCATAGTTTGTTTCCAGGTACCATTGAGTGCTTTATGAAAATGTATTAAGTACTAAGCGATGTTCTAGCTGGGATGGGACAGCAAGGATAAAAGTATGACAAGGTTTGCTTGGAGAGGTAATATGCTACCTTTCAGTAAACTGGGGGGAAAAAAAAAAAAAGGCAAACTTCTAAGTGCACAGCCAGAAGAGAGCCTTTCATTTCAAGTATATTAGTAGGTTTTATAGGAAGACCTGATGTCTTCCTAGGAACTTTGTTTCTCTAAGAATTTCAATTTACTGTTTGAACTTCAAGTGTTATGCTAATTATAATGTTTTAAATTCATAACTTACATTTAGTACAGTAAAGTGCTGGTTATCAAAAAGGTGCTAAACATCCTCTATTCTCATTGTAATTATTCCGAATTAGCATGTCCGTCAACTTTCTCACAGATAAGCATCTTTTATCGCAAGTGGTACTTAAGTGTTGTAGCATCTATGTTTTAGGTGATCAGATAAGTTTCCCTTTTGCAATTCACTAGAGAGATACTCAAAATGTGTTTCCTACAAGCATCTAAGTTGAGCAGAAGAAATATTAACCAGTAGGAAATGCTAATGAAATTTAAAAATAGGTCTAACACCTACACATCAGTGGCAGGTATTTAAACCTGTGCTTGTAGCCACAAACTCCATATTATGCAGTTAAAAATAAGATCAAATCTCCCTTTTTGCACTTTAAATAAAATAAATAGCAAGTGAATGCTGCCCAGCAGCACAGTGGTTGGACTATGATGCAAGACTCAGATGTACATCCTTCCTTTGTTTCAAAAGAAGGCCATTTCAGAAAAACGTTACCTGTTGAGCATTTCAGGTGCTTGGTTTTACTGAGAACAATTCTGAGCCTTGTGTTCATTTTGTATTGAGTAAGAAGTTTCAGAACTTGCTTTCTAGGTCAAATCTTTTGGGAAAGGTAGTTGAAGAAATATATAATAAGTAAAAGCCTGGGAGACTAAGGCATGAATTAGTCATTGCAGTAGCTGAAGCCCTCAAGATTTAAGCAGTTCTTTGCTTGCCTGCTAACAGATTAGGTGTATACAGCTGATTTGCAATAGAGTTTGGGTGCCTGGAACCAGCTTGTAAATACATGTGCCATGGAGATGTCAGAGGCACCAAATGTCTCTGCTCCTCTTTTAAGTGCAGGTTCTTTGATCTCATACACAGGGCACAGAAACAGAAGTCCAGGGCTTTACTAGTATATAACTAATGCACAAAGCACAAATACTTTGTTGTATTCCCAGCATATTTTCTGTTGCATCCTGGCATAAATCATCCAAACAGACAATAAAAAAACAACAACAAAAAAAACTACTAGATGACTTCTATATTTGTTCAGTCAGGGAAATGTCTGCAATGAGTTGCAGACCCAAACTCATTCACTAAATAACTGTGTATCTTTTCAGTAACAAGTACATTCAAGTAATTTTCAGCTCATCTAACAACCCATTATACTAGTGAGGTTTACTGAACAAAATATGTTTTTACAAATTACTGGCCTAGCCCTGAGAGTGCTTCCCTGTAAGCTGAGCTTGAAACCTACAGAGACATGCCAGCTTGGTATGTAAAGAATACGAATAGTATACATAAATAGTGAAGGACATCACAATTCTGTAACAATTTCAGACAAATACTCATCTGAGACAAGAGTAGCCAGGCAGAAAAGCCATAAATATAAGAGGCATCAGTGTCAGAAATAAATTTACAGTAGTCTCAGGTAGCCACATACCATTCACTCAGTGCATCAGGGACTGAGAAGCAATACAATTTAATTGTGAATTGTGATATGTCAACGTTCACATCAGTTTGTAGAGATGGAACATATTTCCCCTATGCAAAGCTGTGCATTTATAAAACTTTACTCTGACTAGACTATACTTCTGGATATTTAGTTTTTCTTTATAACTTCATTTTGTAACTTATTCATTTTGTTTAAGAGTAACCTTTTAGGAGCTGCAGGAAAATCTTTTGGCGGATAGACTGAACTAAGAGATTAAACTTGTTTTATTTTTTGTGATGGTCATTTCTGTACAGGAAGAAAAAGCAGCTTGCGGAGGTTCTCCACCACAAGTTACGTGAGAAAGTAATAACAAGAAACTCTGCTGCCAAATGGGAGGGATTGGTTCAGCCTATATGCTCAGATAACCACAACTACAACAAAGTAAGCTCCATATGTAATATAAATGCCATTAGTGGCAAGGGAGGATCCTTGTTTCTTCCAACTAATGTTGTCAAGCCCCCTAACAGAAGCTCTGCAAGAGAAAAGGGAAATTTAATGAGAAAAAAAAGGAGGCGGGGGAGGAAAGTGAGCGAATCTACTTCACCTTTCCACTGACTTCTTTAAAGATTCTGTCAGGATGTTTTGGATTTAAGATATTGATTACCCACAGGGCAGAAACTTAGAAGTGCATTCAGTATCCTCTGGTACTTAACCTGGGCTGATAACACCCAGATAGCCTGTGGGATCTGCCTAGAGCTATAGAAACATGTGCCAGCACGGACACACACAGTTGCACACACATCTATATGCAGGGGGAGTCACCCATGTGTCATATGATTTAGGAGTGGATTCAGCCCTCAGTACCAGTGAGGTGAACAGCTGATCCGTTTTGCTTTCAGCCTTGCTTAATGCCGCTGCAATCCCATCAGCTTCGATGGTGTTACGTGTGGTGGGTATGTAAGTGAGGAGGAACTTTCCCATTTCTTAATTTTTCATTATTAGATCAATAGCATGTCCGGGATAGCAGTAGGGAGGGAATAAATTACAAGACAAAAATCAAACAAAGGTAAAACATAATTGCATGAAAGTCCTTAAACATCAAAATTTCTTCAAAAACAGAGCAAGTAATTTAAGTAAGAGAACTGGAGGTGTGTATCATTCCTTCCACGGGACTGGACACACAAACGAGGCCAGGGTTGGGCCCACTAGCCAAAATGCTCTCAGCTAGTTGAATTGACATTTTTGGGAAAGGTTTAACAGGAATCGCATCTGCTAAAGCCAGGAAGCTTGAAAGCCTAAGCCTAAGCCAGCTATAGGAAATAACAAACACAGACTTGTGCTTTCAACTCTATTCTTCCAGTGAGCCTGGCAGAAAATATTCCCTCTTCCTTTTTTTTTTTCCCTCTATTTTTGACAAAATCTAAATCTGGTGCTAGATATTTCTCCATATTTGTCCCCTCCTGAATCTTATTGACTGTTTGGTATTTAACCCCATTCTCCAACTCACTTGCATACAACCATGCTTTCCTTTTCTGTTACTTTTTTTGACATTTGTTTTACACAGAGCATCTTTGGGAAATAATGAAATATTAAAAAAAATAACTAGCAGGCAAGATAAAAGAAAAAGTTAATGCTATAGTGACTGTGCTGATAGACTAATTCAGAGTATCTCTTTGAAAAACAGATTTGCAAAGGCAAATATATAGTGATGATATAGTTAACTGCTTTTTTGTTTGTTTATTTTAAAAATAGCAAATCTAGATGACCGGAGTAAGGGTGATTTTTCAACATCACTGTGTCTGTACATTGGCAAGAGCTGCTATTTATTAAAGTACCTCTCATTTTGAAAAATGGGTAAAGGGGGATGTAGATGGAGGGGTTGATTTATGCTCCATCAAATGGCCTGTGTTTTGCTATGTCTCTGAGCATTTCACAAAAGAGAACCTGTGCTTTCTCTCCATCTGCTTTTAATGGGTATAAAAATTCCAAGAAATGTGTAAACGACCATGGAAAATAACTGAGATCACTGACATGCCACATTTTCATTGATTTCCAGGATGGAAAGAGTAGCAAAACAAATTTTTGTAAGGTACAATACTGTCACAGTAAGGATCAATCCTGAAAAGATCCCTGAAATCACTGAAGTGCATCGCCATGCAGTTAGCAGAATGTGATGTTACCCAGTGGCATGAATAAAGATATTCCCCAGCAATGTAAACTATCTGGGAAATTGCAGTTTTACAGGCCTACAGGTAATGTTTAAAATAAATGGGCAAATTTGTATTTTGTGGGTTGGTTTTTATAGAGATAAATGGACCCTTGATTACAGGCATTGCACTGCATATGATTTGTATGAGGACTGAGAAAGCTGAAGCTGTTTGTTACTGCTGGCAGCCTGGGCCGTGTGGCACCGAAGGCTGCATCTGAGGCCCTGGTGCCAGCAGCACGACCGCAGCATGTTCACATAGGCCTCAGGTTTGCTCTAAATCACCCCTCGTGGGCGCAGGCCTTGGCACTGGGGCAAGCTGCAGAGATTGCAGTGACCACCAGCGTGGCTTAGCCTCAGCAGCAGGGCATAGTATTTGATCAGCAGGACCTTTAGCAGCAACTGTGCACAGTCTAATAATGGGCTTTTGCTAAAAGAAGCAATAGCTCCAGGGCCTGACAAATGTGCGCAGAGAAAACAGTCTTCCCTCAGGGTTCCATATAGATATTGTCATGGAGCAGAGCCCAGTGAATTCATAGAGAATGGCCTAGTAAGTTGATAATCTCTTCAGTACTTCCCACCTAAGTGTATGGCCATCCTGAAACAAGAGGTCTGAAGAGAATTAACTTGCCCTGTCCTCTCAATAGATTGTTAATAGGAAATAGAAATTGCAGTGCAGTGCCTGCCTTCTTGATTTACTTGCTGGGTATTCTAGTGGAACCGTCCAACTCAGATATTTATATTACAGCTCTCTAGCATCTTCTCTGTTATGGCCCAGCTCTCCCCTACATAGCCATTAAAACTTGCTGGTCTGTGGTCCATACCTGAGCAGCTATGTGTTGCCTCCAGCATATCAAAAACTGAAAATGTGCTGATAGCTTCAGATAAACTGAATTCAATCTCCAAACAAATAACACGGGAGACACTGCACTGTTTAAATAAATAGGCAAATGAAAAATGCAATCAGTTTCTATATTATTGTATAGTAAATTGCCGCAGCCTGCTGCAGTGCACTGCAGAATTTGGCCCTGGTGCTTTGCAGACTGTAAGTCTCAAGTACAACTTGATTAATTAAAAAAAGAAAAAAGGGGACTTTGTATTAATAATGCTGATTTTTCAAAAGCTAACACTAGAAGAGACAAGAAAACTTTAGATATGAAAGATACATTGAAGCCAATTAAGGTGCTGGAGATCAAACACTCTCTTAAGGGTTTAATTCTGACAGCTCATGGTTCCTTCCTGAATTTAGGTATCAGCTTGTCCCTTGATTTAACAGAGATAAAAGTTTAATTGGTAAATCTGGCCTTTTTTCCCAAGAGAAGTTGTCACCCATAGCAACTTAGAAATTCTATTATTAAAATTAATCTAGTTATTAAAACAGCATAGAAATTACTTTTCCCCCCCATAATTCTATTATAAGGTACTGTATGCACTTTAAATTGCAGTGACTCTTTGGTGACACTTTCCCTTGTCCTTTTCCCCACAGACTCCTCAGATCAGATGTTCCTTTGTAACTGGTTTCTATCAACCTTCCCACTGCCAATATTTCCTTGCTATGGGAAAAATTTCCCTACCTATCAATGCTCTTTTAAGACTGGCATTTTTCATAGAGAATGGAAGCATCTTCAGTGCTATGGCTAGTTAATAGTTCATAGATCTTTTTCTCTTCTAGCTTTAGCTCAAATTATTTTTCTTATTTTTTTTCTTATTTTCTTATTTTTTTCTTATTATTTTTCTTATGTTGATGTTTTCTATTTTTATTATCATAGCTGTGTCCTGCAGACATTTTGTGCTGAGATGCAGTTTCACAAATTTTAGTGACCTTTAAATGACTATTCATGGCTCCAGTGATCATTGCCAGGAGATTCTGACACTGAGCTGGATCTATACACTGTAATTAATCCTACTGTAATATTCTTTCCTTGGTATTTTTACCCTGACTTTTTTTTTTAAATAAAAATTTATGTATGCCCAATGCCTGCCTAACTTTTACAAATGATTTTAATTTGTCTGTGTTGAATTCTTTCCCCGTTGTAGATGAAAACTTTCCAAGTTTGCAAGTCTAACTTGGCTTTTCTCCACCCCCTTGCCCTTTTCTGCTGCAGGGAAGAAGGCATTTGCTAGTGAAGGGTTTCAGAGAACGTGTACTAGATGTTATTGCATCTTGCTCATAGGGACAAGATATACTCGGAGCGAGAGGCACACGCAGCACCCTGGCCTGAGCGCCCTTGCTTTCTGCACCCATACATGGCTCTGCAGTCTCTGCACAAGTTGGTGTGTGCCCAGCTGACGGAGAAAATGAGAGGGAATCGTGCCTGTTAGAGACGTGTGAGGTGTGATCTGGCAGAAAGGAGAGCTGATGATGGCCTTCACTGGGTATTTCTGGGAGAGCAAAGAGAGAGTAGAGTGGCATGGCCCAGCCACATTGCTTGATGTAGTGTCCAGAATGGGTCTGCAAGACACATGTTCTATCCTTTCATCTAGGTTGTTTAATGTCATAATCTTGGATATTTTTCTATTTCTTTGGAAGTGCTTAAAAATGTACATATAAGATGCTACTTTAAATTAGATCATGAGGCTACTTAGAAAAGAATCCATACCCAACAGTGTGCAGTTACTGATGAATCCAGAAAGCTGCGAGAGACAGAAGTACAAAGCATTCCTTTCCGGCATGCATCTTCCCAGTCCTCATCATTTATTAGGAGCTTCTGAGACAGAAATTACAGATTGTACCTGCATGATTATATTTAATAGCCACTGAAAGATGAATTCTCTGTGAATATGTCTAACACCTTGTATTTTGGTGTTTATAATATGCTGTGGCAATGGACTCTATGATTTAATTAAGCACAGCAGATTTATTTCTAGATGTTACAAAAGAGAAAAACATCAGAGATCTGAACGTTGCTTTTAAGTGAAGGCTGAATGAGAGAAATGCCAGAAAACCCCCTTCCACTCACCCTCATGCCAGGTCACACAGTGGTAATGCATCCAGAAGTGACTAAGAATGGGGAAAAACAAAAATAGAGAGACATGAAAAGTGGCAGGAGGAAGAAGGATCAAAGAATACAGCATTTGCAATGACAAGAGTACGTCTTTGCTGCCTTTAGCAGCCAGGCAGAATGCTGTATTTCATATGGGCTAGTTCTGTACTTCTGTGTAGTTCTGATTCTTAATTTTTCTTTCTATGTTGTAGCAACTACTAATTTTTCAAGGTTATGCTTGATTTGGTTTATTTCAGATCTTGTGTATAAATTAAAAATTAGCCTCGGAATTCTCTAGTGGTTAATTAAACATAATTTACTTTAAAGACTAATTTGTTGATTTGGCCTTTGAGCACCGCAAGATTGTATCCTATATGTCTGTTTCTTAGTCTTTTAATAGAAGAATCATACATAGAACTAGTGTATAATAATAATTTACAAAATAAGGGTCCACAGTATCTACTGACCCTTATAATCTGGTAATATACACAAGATAAGAGACCATGGTGAATCATCTAAATTCAAACTATTGGAGACTATGATTATATCAAGATCTCAGTTTTCACACATGAGATAGTAGAGATACTAATTTTAGAGGCATGCTTGTAATGGTGAAACATTACTGTCATAATTTAGTACTTCAGCAAATATTGCTTTATTTAAATTTACAAATGCCATGCATTATGCTTTAAAAGATGTAATACTGCTTATTCGCATAATGCTTTTGAAATGAATAATATCCTCTGGTCAATAAAACCAAGCCACATTTTTTTTTCTGGTGAGTGATTCTAATTCTTTTTACAAAGAAGGTGAAATCATGCCTATCATGATTTGCTATAGATTTCTATCACTGATATGTAATAGAAAAACATGGTACTTGTGGTACTTGCTAATGATCTTTTTTATGATCTTCATAACCATGATAATGCATATATATGCAGAAGACAGTGCTTTTTAATGATACTTTAGCAGCATGGAATGTGACAACTATGAACTGTTAGGATTGTATATCAGAATGGCTTTTGCATGGCAGTAAAACATGCTTTTTGGGAGTAAATCAAAATAAGCACTTTATAAACTAGGTTGATATTTTTTGTTAGAAGAAACTTTTCCAGTTTTTTTAACCTAAAGCCTGTATGAATATTACAGAACTTTGTCAAATAATTGTTCTAACATTTATCTCGATATGGAAATATAATATCACTTGAATATGGGGATATAATACAACCATTTTGTCAAATATTTGTTCTAACCTTTACCTGAATATGGGATATAATATCATCTGTGTAATTCCTTAGACAATGTTGAGCACTTTTCCTAACCCAGTGCCATCTATAGGTTTTGGCACACCCTAAAGTGATATATGGAAATAATGGAGCTGGATTATTAGATATATAATATAGGTAGGGGGATTTATGAGTAATTTGTTTTGATGTTTCCATGGTTTGGACTGCTTAATTCAGATATTAAAAAAAAATCACTGGGAAATAAACAGTAAAACAAAACCCCTTTTTAAAAACAAAATAAAAATACTTGAAATGCTGCTTACCTGCAACTCTATTGAAAAAAAGGTTTACAATAGACTGATTGGTTTTGTCAAGTACATAAACAATAGGTAAGCAATACATTTTAGGATAATACCTGCAAGGGGTTGTAGTGCATGTTTTGTATTCACACCTCTGGTTGTTACAGTGCATAGCTTGCAGGAAAAGATTTCAGACACCATCAACTGCAAGGAGCTGGATATTATAGCAATGACAGGGAGAGATTTCACTGGCAAACCTTTCCTGGCCTCTGATTGATAGCCAAAGGCACTGTTATTTTAGGAAAACCTCTTTCATTGTTCCTTCTTTGAACATTGTGGGGTGGGAGCAAAGAGACATATAGGTATAGGATCAGAAAGGGTGGTAAGAACACTCTGTTTTCATCTTCCCTCAATACACCACAGCAAATAACAATATTTTTATTATATTTCATTATTCATTTAACATTAATCTCTGAACACTTACTTGGGGATGATCACCTCAATTTCCTCCTACTCATTTGCACCACAGGTCTCATTTACATCTCTTTTTTTTCTCCTCCTCCTCTTTCTTGAAGCACATATGAAGAGAAGAAAATGAAATCTCAAAGAACATGGAGAAGATTCATCTTGCAGATGACCTGCTGCCAGCTGATTTCCCTGTAGGATTTTTAGACCTTGCTGGGACAGGTAGGCAACTATTTGCAGGTTCATGAACATGAAATATGCCTCCCTCTTAGCAGCAGGACAGCATGGAGATTTCAAGCTATTTAGGCCCAAGGGAAAAGGTAATAATCTCTAGGAAAAAAATAGTCTGCCTACAGCTAAGCATTTTGCACTTGAGAACACAGAACAACTAGCAGTCTTACAGCCAGAACTACTGTTGTACTTGGTTGATTAATTCCTACTTACTTAATAAAATACTAAGAGTATGAGACATCCTTCTACCTGCCTAATGTGCTTCTCATTTTTTTTCCATTTGAAAGCAATTTTTGAAGAAGCTGCTATTAAAAAGATATTTTACACTGGTTCATTTGACTGACATCTAAAGAGCACTTTATTGGGCATGTGCAGTTCTTTATGGTAATGTATCAAGGAGCTCATTGCTATAAAGAAAAGCTCAAGTCCTGACTTTGAAGGAAACAGAAGACTTCACATATGCGCTAGGGTCAATGCAGAGTGGTGAATTCTTTTTTCAGAAGTATTAAAATTTTATGCAGAAAAAAAATCTGTATTGCACCTAAGGTACATTACATATTTGGACTTCAGACTGCTTTCCACTTTCTTGTACAAACAAGACAGCACTTGTATGGAAATAAGAGCACAAAGGCAGGCAGAAATGAGAAAGATGAAGTGACTGCAGCATGTTCTGTTTTTGCAGCCTCCGTTCTCCAGAGCTATGGGCTGCAGATGGACGGAGCTGCACTACAGTGTTAGGAAGGGAGGAAGATGACAGACTCCACACCAGGCAATCTGAGGTATGTGTATACTTTAGACCACCAGGCATCCAGTGGCAAAGTACTGAGATCAAATCACTGGTTCAGATGTATCTCCTCCCCCAAGAAAATCAAAATCCTGTTATTCTCAAACCCATCACCCTTTTCTGACCACATTCTCATTTGGAAAGGGGTCACTGCCCTTAGAAAGCAGATAGCAATTGCACATCTAGCAAAACTCATGAGTAGGAATAAAGAGACCCTAGATGCCGAAAGCAGCTTCAGGAATCATCTAGTAGATGGGAGGTTATGCACTCTTTTCTCTGCCTTTGATATCTAAGTGCAATTCTAAGTGTTTACTCAGTCTTAGAGCCTGTGTATATTCACCACAGTCTCCTATAGCTCACCTTTACACTGAGAGAATGCTCGTCCTATATTCTCCAAAAAAAAGGTATCTCAGGGGAAAATGGAAGGAGCATTTGGTAGCCCTTGAGCTGATGAATACAAAGAATGTAACTAATATGCATAAAATCACAACTGACCATCTTGGATCTTTTTTGGGGTTCTCTGGAAGTAAATGCTTTCTTTTTGCTTTAAAGACAAAGGAATACTTCAGGAAATGTTTTTGCTATTTTGCAGAGCAGAGGAGAGCTATGACTTTGCACTAAACTTGGAAAAGTTCATATAAGCATATGACTCATGTACTTGTTTCATTTTTTTGCACAAGTTTTATTTTCTTAAAATTTCTG
>JAUBOD010000613.1:2760795-2771529 GCA_032353885.1 Nothura maculosa | reverse complement strand
CCCATGCCGACTAATTGGACAGTAGGTGAATCTCCCCACTGTTGTGGGAGTATATATACAATTTGAACGACGCAATAAACACCATTTTGCTGCATCCTCATATTGAGGTCTATGCTCTGTGGCCCTGGGGCGAGCAGAGCCCCAGGTCAGTCCAACTAGCGAACGAGGCTTGCCCACCCCCGATCGGCAACTATATATATATATATATACTGTTGTGATGTCCACTGGATGCTATTCTTGAACTTTCAAGGATGAAATATCATTGGGTAAGTTGGAGAAAATTCTCCTTCAAATTTTAACCCTTCTAAGAGGTTGGTATTTTTCTCTTGAAGTCTGATCTATATATAATCTTTTAGTAGTGGAAAGTCTATTACACTTAGGCTTTAGTGAATGCTGGAAAGAGCTTGGCTCCTTTGCAGCACTATCACATCTTGTTAAAACCCCCTCAATCCTTTCCTGGTAGTCTTATATTGTAGCTCTGCAGTCTGGTTCATTCTTCTGGAAATGAACCATTTTGGTCCATACCGAAAGTTCACTTTTGCCCAAAAGTGAAAGCAATATTAAAACTAATCCAAAGTATGTAAGGACACATTAAAAAGAATGTATATAATATCAGTGTAGCTGTGCTGTTGCTATTGCTCTCATCCTTATCTCTGTCATTTTTATATTAGAAAAACTGAAATGGAATAGGCTGCCTGCACACACTGTTCTTAACATGCGGCAGGTAGCACAAGGTAACAAGCTTGTGGTCTACCACTGGAGCATTGCATTGAATGCCTTTATTCAAAGGGGGTTTCAGCAGCATATAGCTTAGCTTTGGAACTTTTATGATGCTTGTGAAATATTAATAATACTTATAAAATATTATTTTGTTTGATATCCAGAGATACGATATTGGGGACCATGCAAAGAAACCAAGCTAGAAATGAGCCAACTTGAATGCTGAGTGCTGCTAATCCCCATCAGCTCGGTGCTCTATTTGGCCCAGCGTTCTTACCTAAATCAGCTTATTGGGTTAGATCCAATGCCTTTGTGATGCCTTGCTTCATGCCACACAAGGTGCCTTTTCAGGCAGCATTGCTATTAGTTCCTGAAGAATAAGTTTTTATTCTGCTGCGGTCACATTTGGACTTCATTGTGTGGGCATCCTGCTTTGAGTCTTGCTGCAGCAGTTCCCATCTGCCAGGAAATTCAGAGGCTGACATTTGTCTGTAGGCAGAGTCCCTGCCCGGAGGAGGCAGGAGGAGGCAGTCAGAACTGCTGATTATCGGCAGCTCACTGTCTAGGGGCTTCAGCATGATCTCACCCATTTGCATTTGATTCATCTTCTGAAGTTTACAGCTACAAGAGATACAACCTCTTTCCAACCTCCGGTATCCCAAATGAAAGAAAACAATGCTAGACAGCATATTTTCTACTTCCATGTGTTCTGAATAGCTGTGGTTTGAGGCCTTAGATTTTGCAGCAGCATCAGAACCATCCAGGGACAGAAATGAAATATTAGGAAATGTCTTAAATATGAATAGTTAAAAGTACGTCTGTACCTGAGTTTTCAACCTAAGCCAAGAGATGACAGTATTGGGACAGACACTATTCCTTCCTAGAGCAGGATTGATAGCAGGGCTTGCTGGCTTCTGATGCCTCAGTACCTTAACTCCAGTGTGCAGTATAGAGTTTTATCTAAGAGGTCTTTAGCCTTCTGGATGTGAATAGCACGGCCTGATTAAAGTTTTAATTGATTATCTGACAACTGTAGTTGTTGTCTTATGAAAAAAAATCCATAAATTGACTTATTTTGATGTATGTTTCAAGAAGATGAAAGCTAAAGTAGGATATATGCAAATAAACTGATTAAAATATACTCTTCTTTATTTTGTTATTTGAATATGAATTATGTTATGATTGTGGATACATCTGTCTTTAGTACCTCTGAAGATTCTTTCCTCCAGTTTATTACACTGTGGGAATGGTGCTGTCCATTTGCGTGGCTAGATAACATACAAAAGTGCAAACAAAATTGCATGTAACATACTGCATGCTTTTAGATTAAATTTAAAAGTCCTGCTCTTAGATTCAGTTCTGTCTTCCTTCTCCAAATGTTAAAAAAAATCAAAATTCTGATTAAAAAGTGCAGGACTTAAAGACTGTTTATATTTCTGTTACAAAGTTTTAGACTTTAGCCACACAGTTCTTCCAGAAGAATAAAATTTTAGGATTGAAGATTCAGGTCACTTACTTAACATCGCAGCTGTCACTGTTATGTCAGCTCAACAGCGCTTCGAGTACAAGGGATATTATCAGAATCTGTAGGAAAGCCATTCTGCTCGGTGCTTCTTATACCTAAACATGAGACTCTCTTTGAATACAAAATTTTAGAGCTCCATCCTGTTGAAACGTCTGGGATCACCGTTTGTCCCTGTCCTCCCAGCAAGCACACAAGCTCAGTTTTGGCTAGCGTTCATGCTATTCTCTAGTGAGCAATGCTCTGTGCATGTTTAGCTCTCAGTCAACAGCTTTGGCTGATTAACAGTTGACAACTGGTATCTTGACCAGGTTGACCTATCTTGATCCTTACTGTTCATGACCACAATGTCCCTAGCACATCTTTCAGGATGTCAACATATCCCAGAGATCCACATGGTGGTTTAATCATAAGACCGTGTGGGACTATACACTGAAATCCTAAAGCTCCTTAAAAAAAAAACTGCAGTAAAAACAGCATGTGCCAAGCTCCAGAGGTGTAAGACCATTTCCTTTCTTCCTCTCTTACAGAATCACAAACTGATTAAGGTTTGGCCCGTCTAACAGAGGCGTGTCCCGTCTAACAGAGTCTCTTGCAGAGGATCAGTGCCAACACCTCAAAGTCACATGTGCCTTTGGGAGTATGTTTGCAGAAGCAAGGAGGGCGGTTGGGAAATTTGTTATGGCTGACTGGTAGCATCAGCTGCAGAAGTGACGGTGATGGGGTCTTTGTGGCAAAAGAGAGATTTCTGATTGGGAAACTGATGAATGTTCTGGTGAGCACAAGCTGGCTGTCAATCCATCTGCAACGAGGAAGTGAAGGAGCTCCTTGAACGTGGATGCAAGGCTTTTGATGGGCTAAATGAGAAGAGTTTAACAGCTATGAAGTCACATAGGAAGATGACTGTTGGAATACACACGCCCAAAGCTCCACCTATCCATAGGCATGGTCAAGACAACATTCAAGGTCACTGTTGGCTGAATATGGTCTGGTCATTGCAGTGTGCACTCTTGCTGCAGCCATGGGGCTGGAGGGATTTGCCCTCCCTTTTAGGTACTGCAGAGCATGAGATGGACCATGGTCATCTGCCAATATAGAAGGCAGGGCCAGTTTGTGCAGAGCTGCTTAAAGGCCAACTCATAGTCACCTGGCAGAAGTTAAGGACCAATTGGCCTTTCCAGTGATTGTGATTGTAAAGAAAGGTTGTGAGCAGCATAGGCACAGCGCTGGTGGCAGTGCACCATGTGCTGTAGCTATTGTCTTGTGTTTGAAGCAGGTGCTGGCTTATCGCAAGAGGCAGCTGCTGGAGTTCTGATACACATCAGTGCTGTGTCTGCAGCCAGCACGCTTAATGCATGGACACATAAATCACTTCTGCTGACACCCTGCTGTCATTTTACTATGTCTTTTGTTTTTAACAGCATGTGTCCCAGCCCATTCGTGGGCTGGAGCTACTTGCATTGCCTCCTGGATTCTCTTGCATGACTTGGTGTTACACCAAGCATTTCAGGGAGTGCCTTGAACCAGACCTTGGTTATAATAGCAATAGCTGTGCAGTGCCAAACTGCTGTCCTTCATGTCCCTTGGAGTTCAATGTGTCTTGCTTCTGGACTGGAAGAGGATTCCTGGCTGAGCCAGTCGCTGGGCGGGACTGTAGCATCAGCTCCTACCACTGGGATGTGAAGGTAGCCTTCTACACCCTGGAATTAGGTGTTCAAGGATCAGCCTGTGTACCTGGAATTTTTTGAAACATGGTGGATATAGATTTAAAATGTGCTCTCTAACTAGTCAACACTCTCCAGATAACTCTTCGTTTATTTATTTGTTTATTTATTTATATTTTCTGATGCAGCTGTATTAGTTACACTTCTCATCCTCAACAGAGGCAGCTAAAAGTTGCACTTAGCAAGTCTCTGTTCACTGCCTCAGCCTTGTGGATCAGTCTGCTGTTCTGTGTTGGCCTGGTGAGGTTTGGGGAAATGAAACACCATGGCAGACAGCTTAAAAAAACCCTGCGTGGGTAAATGAGGGCGATGAGGGAAGCTGGCAGTGAGAGGAGACCTAGAAGCGCTTTGTGAGACTTACTGCAAATCTTGCGGGCTCTGTCTTAAATCCTGTCTTCCATGATGACTTAAGAGTTCCTGCTGTGGTTTATTAGCATAGATATGAGTGAAGGCCTCTGATCTTGTCATGTGGGATGTTATGTGAATAGAGATAAAGCGCTCTGACCTAAATTACTGCTTGGGAATAACAGGGCAGACTGACATAGATGTAGTCACTCAGCCCGATAAGAAGACCAGTGTGTAAAAGTTGTTGCTTTTTCTTCTTTGTAACAGATACTTTCCAAAGGTGAATACACCTGGCAACCAAATTCATTTAGCATAGACATAGCTTCGTGGAAGCAGCAGATAATAAGATTTTCACTTCAAGACTAGATTTGATGTGAAAGGACAATCTAGACATGACAGTTTTATATCTCATTACAAGGTATTTAATTACTACTTTAGCAGCTCTAATTGAGAAGGATCTAATTGACAAGTTTAGTTATAAGTTGTGTGCACCCTTTAACTCCCCGACACGCATGCTACTCACAGATCAAGCTTGTAATATCCTTATTACAGAGATGCTAAATACATTAATGTAGATAGTGATTGAAAAAATATTAAAACAGTCATTATGCCCAATTCACACTGTATTTAGCCTATATCCAACAATTTGACTCAGTTGATACCTTGCAGTGCTGTAAATAACAGGAGTGGAATTCCAGCTCAGAAGGGTGATATGCCTGGAAAAGTCCGGGTAGTACCATGTTCCTGGAAAGCCATTGGCTATGGAAATATGCAGACAGTCACTGCACTCTATGATTTTCTATAAATTATACTTCTTAGTGTTCCTAAGAAAAATTCAACAAACCACAGGGTTCTGACATTAAAGTGATAGCTTTCAATATAGAAATACCTGAAAGCCACTTTCATCATATTTCTGGCCTAATATAAATTCAGCAAATTGGGTGCTTTAGTGTAGCAAGAAGGGAGTTGCTCATTCAACTTTAAAATGTCAATTACATATTTTATGCCTGTATACAATATTGAGTGTTCAGACATAAGCAGCATTAAGCTTGTTCTTTGCTATATAATGTATTAAGGTAAAATATAATCGGCTTTCCTTATTATCTTCAAATAGAAATTCATTTACTTGAAGATCTTTTTTGGTGTGAGTTTGTGTTTAGGATGGATGTAAATCTTTATGTACACTGATTAATATCTATGCCAAATGAACTTTAATTAATAACTAAGGATGTGGGAATATCTTCCTTGTCAGAAAGTAATTTTTTTCCCTTTTCTGCTTTTTTCACATTTGCTTTAAGTAACAATGTTCCGTTTTACAACACTGTTTCTTTGATCTTAAAGCCTTTTCAAAAACACAGCAGATCTCTGAGTTGAGAAGTGAATGTCCATATTTATATGGACAACATTAAAGAGAAATTCTCTAATTTGTTCACCTCTCTCACTGCTGGTATGTGAATGTGTCCACATGATATACAAAGAAATTTAAAATAGTTAGAATAAGAGATCAAGTGCTTAATAGGTGCTTAATAGCTGGAAAATACAGTGAAGGTTTCTGCACAACCTTAGCTCATTCTCTTACATATAAATATGATACTATTATTACTGTAGAATACATACACATTTTTCCACAGAACTTTGCTTGCTCACTGCAGAGGGAAGAAACTCTTGTAATAAACAGTTTTTCAGTGTGCTCTTTTATTCTCTTGTATTTGTGTGAAAGTGAAAAAAATGAAAAAAAATTGAAAAAGGGAGAAGACCTAGTTTAAATGCTTTTGTCCATGAACAAGGAATGTTTTTCCTCCAAGACATTCCAATAGTGGCTTAGACCTTTATGAATAAAAATATAGAGAGCTTTACAAAAACAACAAGAAATATTTATGGTCACTGTACTGATAAGCTACTGAGGCTGACCACTTAGATTGTTATTCATTAAGAATTTAGCTTCAGTTAAAATAGCTAAAAATGGTTTCTCAGCATGTTAAGGCATTCCACATTTTCTAGTTTCTTCATTGTTATGTTGTAAGAGCTTAAACTTCTACATTGGAACCATAATCTTTACTTGATCAAGTGGAAAAATGAGAAACACATAAAAAATAAAAAACTGTAGAATTAATTTCTGAGAAACTTTGTTTAGATTTAGATACCTGAAAATGCAATGTCAGAGCCAGAGCCAGGAATAAAGTTTTGCAGAGTACTCTTCTTTTTTTCTTTAAAAAAACCCTTTATTTTTTCCTTTTAACCTTGTGATAAAACACATAGATCTTAAATCACTATGCAACCCTAGTTCATTCCTTGAGTATTCTCCATCTGGCGTGCTGCATGAGGCCAGTCCTTTGGGGAAAAGAGTTTCTGATCATGTAATTAAGGACTGTATTACAGTGCATATGCACAAGGGGGCAACTTTTGCCTGCCATGATTTAAAGAAAAGTTATTTGTCTTTGAAGAACTAGGGCTAGTCATCAAGAAAAAAAAAAGATGAACTTGGGACTGTTAACTTACATTTGTGATGTTTTTGGAAGGGATATTTTAGTAAAAATTTCGGTGGAGAAGAAAGAATCCTTTGAGGATAGGGAACAAGAGCTGATTGTGGTGAGGAAAGTGGGCAGTTTTTGGACTGCACTTTTCCCTGGTTTGATTTTGCTTCCTTCCCACAGGGAAGATAATTCTGGTTTGATTTGCTTTGAATGACTTGTTACAAACTTGGATCCCTGAGCTACGTGAAATTCAGTAGTTATTACTTGAAGATGCTGGGGGACAGGAAGTGAGTTCTTGGCAGATCAAGCGACTCAAGGGAAATGCTTGTTGGGCAGGAGCAAATTTTAATTCCTATCAGAGAGAGAGAATATTTGACCGTTTGTAATAGATGCATGCCACTGATTTGGCTTGCTATGACATAGATGTATGTAACTGCCTGGTTTGTGGCCCTCCCTACCACTTGCTGGGTATTTTTGTTATATTCTTTATCAACATAATGTTTCTAGCAGGGAAAGATTAAGGTGCCCTAGTGACAATGGAGGATCTAATGTGTTTTGGTATAAGCATAATAACTGACCAGGATCTTAGAAGGTAAGCGGATATTTAGGAGACAGCAGGCAAAAACCAGTAATATCTTCATTTTACAGCTCTATGATGTAGTGGCCACTCAAAACTCCACCACAAATTTGTGATGAAAGCTGCGCAAATCACAGGTTTCTTGGCTGTTGATCTTTCTCTCAAAAATGGAGAGGAAAAGCATTCTTTTATCTTTCTTATGAAGGAATAATAAAAGGGTATAAAGTTCTTAGGCATTTTTTTTTAAAAGTACAACATCTTTTCTGTAAGGCAAAGCTATGGCTTCCCAGTGTGACATAAGTGATTGGACTTGCACTTCCTGTGCTAAAGTAGATTCTATTGAATGACTATATGGCTTATTTATAAACGAAGAAATATAAAGTTGACAGTCATGACTCTAACATGAGGAGTACTCTAGAAACATACTCTGAATGACTTTGCCAGGAATGCTCAAGCCCGTAGCTAGGGGAGCGAGGGCAGACTTGGAGGTGGTGGCTTGCAGAAGGCACTGCAGAGCCTTTGCTTCTCCTTTCTTTTCTACTCCTTAGACTGGTCTAAGGGGGAAATTCGGGAAGCAGTTGCTGGCCAGGGAGAGATTATGTGGACAGGCACAGTGCTTGAGGAAGGCTGAGTGAGAGAAGCTGGCAGGGCAGAGTGCTACAGGACACAGAGAAGTGGCATTTGCTCACCCTCAGTCATAGGTCCCAAAAATGTTCTGATCCCCCCTAGCCATGCAAAGAGGAGCCAAAATCCATGAATTTCAGCACTGATGTCTCTTATAGGGAGATTATATAGAGAGATTAATACCACTTCTCAATTGAATCCCCCACAGGGATGTGTAGACTGAGTCCAGCTTGCAGCTTAGCCAAGTTTAGGGGAAAATTACAGCGAATGTTTGTTATTACTTAAAGTCATGCTAACTTTCAGCAGTTTAGGTTTAGATATTTGGTATCCATGGCTGCCTTTCCTGAGTTCTTTCCTTCCTCTCCTTTAATTAAATACAGTTCTCTGTGGGAATAAACAGTAAATCCTTGATTTCCTGTCATTATGATGTGGAATTGCTTAGAGCTTTTACAGATGTCCTTAGCTGTTTTCTCAGCCACCAAGTGGCAACACTGAGCTCCAAAGCCTCAAGAGCAGAGGGAGTTAGCAGGCTCTGGAAGGAGAGGAGTGAGGAGTCCTGAAGCCTCTCAGGACCATCCTGTGCCCTAGAGGCAACTGCAGGAGTCTCAGGATCTCCTTTCTCTTTTCCACTGGAAGTCTCAGTCCTTAGACACTGCCAATTTTGATTTCGAGTTTGTCAACAAATGGAGTCTCTGACAAATTGCTACAGCTTGAAATCAGAGCCCACAGAGAATGAGCGCGTTAACTTTTCCTGAACTGGCTGGAAATAGATATTGAGGTGAAAGAAAAGACCTTATTCAAGCTGTCAAGGAGGAAATCAAATAGGATGCAGCTACAAAAGAGCAGGGGAATACGTCTTCCAGGTTTGCTCTGGAATTTGTTACAGAACAGTGAATGAGTTAATACCAGCAACAGATCTTTCAAATATATTTGAGGGATAAAAGAGGAGGAAAAATTATTTTCATTACATTTAAATTCAATTCATTTTACATATAAAATTAGCTTATTGTTCTCAACTGGGACCACCTGGAGTTACCTTTTTCTGAAATATAATGGTATTTTTATTAGAAGTGATACATTAACATAATATTTTAAAGTAGTTTAAGTATAATGAGCTCAGAATTCATGATTAAAATACAGAAGTATTCTGTGTATTATAAAATATACTATCAAACCTCAAATGCACAATGTATCTGAAATTTGGAGAATTTTGGCATTTATGTAGACATTCTTTAGATAAAGTATCTCTGTACTTTTCTTCCTCTGAAAAAATATTTTCAAATTGGAAAAAATATTTATTCTTAAATATGGCAAATATTATTTTATACCTCTTTCTATTAACAAAGCTTGATATAAGTGTGCATTTGGACAAGTAAAGTATGAAAAATTCAATTTATTGAAAATTTTATGTTAAGTTTTAGTTTTATGCTTAGTGTTATTAAAGCCTTAATCAGTAAAAAAAAAAAAAAGTAAAAAACATTGAAATACACTACTTTTTGTGTTTAAATTAGAGAGTCCTCTAAATGTGCTGTAAATTCACTTTCATTCTAATTTATGTAACCTGCCTGCTGGCAGGCTTGATTTACTTGTGACCTGCCAAGAAAAGGATGAATCCATCTAAATATACACATAAAAAGCCACAGCGCTACCAAAATGTGCGGAATTTATTCTATATATTTCTGTATCTCAGAGAGCCACATTTAAGCAGACTTAACTTCCTCCAGCTGTGAATTATATAAAAAAAAGGTAATTCTCTTCAAAAATCGTGACATTATTGCAGAATATCAATGGATTTGCTTTGTTAAGACTACAAATGGCAGGATTTCAACTTATAAAGCAACTATGGTCTCATGTTAATTATTAAAACACTATCATTCTGACTTTTACAGCCAAAGAGATTGTGCTGGCACCTACAGTCTTCTAAAAATGGAAGAGAATGTTTTTCCTCTCCTCCTCTATGAATAGTTAGATATATTTTTAATTTGACACATGAACTGCCTGTCTGGCTTACTTTTTTTTTTTAATGCAAGCATCCTATTCCACAGAAAAGGTTGCACTGTGAAGCTGCACTTAAGCAGAGTGTGCAAAAAGTATGCCATACACAAAGTTATTTTCTTTGGAAACTCCAAAGAGTATTCCTATTTAGCAATAATGTAACCACGTTAATACATGTTGAGGAAGGAAAAAGAAAAAAAGAAGGTGGAAATGAAGTGTCTGAACAGTCCTGGGACAGTTGCAGCAGCTTCTAATATGTTGTTTGGAACCAGCAGAGTAGACAGCTCTAAGGAAACCAAATGTGACTCATATTGAATGCTAAGATAGGAAACTTTAGTCAACACGGAGCACAGTATACATAAGAGAGTTTCATGCACATGCAAATACATACTTTTGTGGGGGGAAAATTACATGTGCAACTCATAAAGTAATTTGATACTAAAATGAAAATGTATTTATAGTAACAGGAAATTCTGCTATGAAAATTCCTGTAGCTCAACTTATGGTTATGAAGTAGGAAATGGAAGGTGAGGGAAAACTTAAAAAAAAAGTGGGGTTAGATCCATGAATTTATACTAATATAATGTTTACAAGGAAAACTAAGGCTCACTTGTAATTGAATCTGGCAAGGGAAGTTAAAAGTAACAAGAAAAACTTCTTCAAATATATTAACAACAAAAGGAAGGTCAGGGAGAACGTGGGTCCGCTAGTGAATGGGGTGGGTACCCTGGTTATGAAAAACACGGAGAAAGC
>JAUBOD010000613.1:2736655-2748433 GCA_032353885.1 Nothura maculosa | reverse complement strand
GCCTGGCCCTTCTTCCACAAGCTATACACTCTCTTTTTCTCATTAACTTTGCCCAGGAGCACCTTGCCCATCCATACTGGTCTCCTGCCCAAATATACCATATCTGAAAAGCTCTACACATCCCTGGTTTCTCACATGACTAAGCGCTTAGAAATACTTAGCCAGTTATTTCTAAATCTTAAAAAAAATAAAGGCAGTAGATTGAACATTCATAACTTGTTGTTTTCCTTGTATTCTTTTTGCAGTTCTTCTTGACCTCTTTTTGGCAGTTCTACTTCACTTGGAAAAGTGGATGCCAGAAGGGGAAACAGGGTCCGTGCAGGAGCTGGATCACACTGATAAAAACACTTTTCTCCTTTTACAAACTGCATCACAGAGTCCTGTGGAGCCTGTTATATCTGATAGCTTAGACCTCTGAAGATGCTTCTATGGTTTGCAAAACAGTCTCTCATCTCACTTATACTGGTTTGTTAGCTGTGCTCTAGGTATATCATGTGTGACTATACTGCATTTAATCTGTCTGGGGCCATTAAAGCAGTGGTAAATGGGTTAACCTTTCAGATCACTCTAATAGTCTTATTATTAATAGAAATAATAGCATTACTTCTACTGTAGATGGTGATGACTGTTCCTTAAAACGCTGTAGCTAGTGCCTACTTTTGCCCTCTGTATATAAAATTATGTGGAAAAGATCAGTGTCTAAGGAACTGGTACAGAATCCGGTCCCATATCTTAATAATAGATTAATGGAAAATTATAATGGTTCTCTTCTTCATTCTAAAGGGGTCTAGCTTGCCAAGGGTAAGATAGAATAAGATATGAATCTGACCCCATTCATGTCAATGGCTTCTGAAACTGTTTTGTTATCTATTACATGGGATTTCATAGCATCTCACAAGGAACAGATGAGGTTAAAAATTATCAGGACAGCAGTTTGCAGAAATTGGGTAATGATCTACTTGAACAACACTGAAAAAATGATTTAGTCATAGCAGTGAAGACATACAAAAGACACTGTCTTTTGCAATGGGCATGTTGCCAAGACATGGGCTGAATTTACTATCATTGACTAATGAACAACTGTATTTGTTCCATTAGGAAGAGCGTTTTATGGCTTTATGGTTGGCAAAAATCCATAGGGACTTGCTGGAATCATTTTGCCAAAACGGTCAAGTGAGTAAAACCAAAGCAGAAGGCTTCCAGACGGCAGGATTAGTCATGAGACCCAAGGAAAAATAGATTTCCCTTGGCATTTAAGTTCTTGGAGATTACTGAAAAGGCATGTAAAAAGACAGAAAGAGGGAAACAATCCTTGATAAAATTAAGATTCAAGCCCCAAAACACTGAGCAGTAAAACCAGCAGTTCTAGAAGTGAAGTGGGTGGAGCTGCTGCGATTTTTTGAATGAACAGGGATTCCCTAGCAAATATCAGTTTCAAAAGCAAAGCATAGGGGCTTTGATAAATGTAAACCATACCACAGGCTGGGTCTCCTGCCTGCTTGGCTAATAGCCTGTTTCTAGAGGGAAACAAGAAATATGAACTTGATATAAAAGCCAAGAGGAAACCAGCACAGGGAATTTTAAGAGAGAGTAGCATAATTAGATGGCTTTTACAATTGAGTTTGCATTTAGTGTTTAATTATTTTTGATAGCATGGATATTTTAGTTTATGAATAATTAACATAATATTTTCTTTCTTAGATTATTGAAGATAATACAAAGAAAGTCTGCTTAATGGATGTAATTAGAAAGGGACATACTCTGTTTGCTCATGCACAGTGTAATTTTACTAAATTGTTATTGATATAATCAATATAATTAAGTAATAGGATGACAGAAAGAGATTGTTCCCCAAGAGAATTAGAGGATGAACTGAATTATTCTGTTTTCTCAGTGCTAAGAGGAAGGTTACACAAGGAAATGGAAGTTGCTGCAGTAAAATATTGAATCTGTTGCCATTCACCTTTAGTCTTTTGATTTGCTCGAAGCCAGGCCTAGAAACTTGTCTAAATTCTCAGCTATTCTTTATTTATGAGACATGGTAAGCATAGGATGTCATGCTGTGTTCACATACTCTCCTTCCCAGTCATATCTGATTGATCCTCTACATTTTGTTTAGTGCTTATGCTACTACAACGAGGAGTTCACAACATTAAGCTAGTCATTCCATGTTAGAAAAATTACATCTATTTATTTTACAGATCTCTTAGGACAGCCGCTACTATTCACATTAAAAAAAAACTAACTTAAATAATAAAAACTCAGCACCACATCATGCAGCTTGCTATGATGACAATCCCAAATAGAAAAATAGAATGGAGAGCCCATGGTGTCTATGAATATCTGTAACAGAATGAGTTTGCTATTGTTTTAAATAGAGAAGACAAGTTCAAGCTGAAACTATTTTAGTAATAATCATCTTTGTTGCCTTTCTGCAAATAAAATTCTTGTTTCTCTCCCATATTTGTGCTGCACATTTCAACATAGAATAAATACTTTCAGCTTTTTATATCACTATAAAACTGAGTGTAGGGATAGTAAGGAAAAAATATCCTTTCACCTGTTAGTCTTCAAAAAGGTGTATATGAGAGGAAATACAGGAAAAACTTAAGTTGTATGTGTTCTGGAAGCAGATTCACAAAAATGAGTAGTAGTAAGATGTTCTGCTGTGTCAGGGTGTCAAGGTCAAGTTATTTTATTAGGAAATAGTGATTAATCAATGCATTTAACAGATAATGTACAAAGGTAATAGAGGTATCTATAGTATTACATTTAATGCATATGTTGAAATGCCTGCATTACATGAGAGTCTTAAAAATAAAAATCATCCTAAATGGTATAAGATTTGAATGTCTTAGGCTTGTCAAATGCTTTATTACAAATATTTAGGCACATAGGCTTGATTAAAAATACATAGCAATGATTCTAACATATTCTTTAAATAACAGCAAGTAAGGTTAGCGGCAGTGATAAGGGTAGTCCTATGATATTTTAAATATCTATCTTTTTCCTCTGCTGCTGATGCAAGCTTGGGACAGGAAGCAAACTGGAAACTTTGGGCTGCCTAAGCCTGAACAAGTTTATAGAGCTGCAAAGCGGATATCTGGAACTTAAAATGAAAGCTTCTCCAGCAAAATGAAGCTACTAACACAGAAACATTAGTATTAAGAGGAAGCAAGTTCTGTCAAGCCAAGCAAGAAGATTATTCTGGATATCTACCCCTGACTATTACCTTCATCAGACACATTGCAAAGAGCTAGACATGACTTTTAGGAACACAAAAAGGAGCTCAGAGTAGGTGTTCATTACAATCCTAAAATATCAACTTTTTGAGTTATTTAGCTGTGATTATTTTCAAAAAAACATTTTTTTCTGATAACAAAATCCCTATTTGCCATATACAAATACTGAAATATTACATGGGAGTAAAGAGGTAATTACCAAACTGCAGCCCTCGATTTTCTCACTGCACCAGGAACATGCAGTTTTAAATGAAATGGAATGGAGCTTCTGTTTGAATTTTCTTCACTTCCAATGGGTAGGAAAAAGATCAACTGGTAGGGACCAGACCATATAGAATTCTGCAGACAGGAACAGTTTGAAGGACAGCCCATTGCAGCTGAGTGCAGGAAGCTCATAGGGACCTCAGCAAATCCACCTCACAACATGAGAATCAGGACCCAACCCTGGATTCCTCCTGTGCCCCCTGAGAAATACTGTGTATTTATTACAGCTAGGACTTATCAGAGATGAACACCTTACTAATATCTCCAAAATTCCTCCAGGTAGACTACAGCAATATCGGAACAAGACTGCAGCAGAAATACTGCTTTGAACTAGAACTGCACTGAAGTATTTAGCTATCTCAAGAGACCAGCCTTTGTAAACTCTCAAACCCTGGGAAAAGTCTAGGTGCAATTCTAGTTTCATTTGCTATGTGCAGAGTGTTTAATACATTTCTTTCTTTCAAACAGGTGACAACTTCCACATTATTTAAAAAAAAAAGTAACTCTCGGAGATGTATATCTTTTTAAAGCATGCAAAAGCTTTCAAATGAATAAGAAGCTGAAAGTGCTGAGGCTGTTTATTTGGGAAATTGAGGGATAAAGGTCATATCTAGAGTGTTCTTTTTAAGTTTTTTTATAAAATTGTTGGACTCCATCTATTATAATTCTAAAATACAGTTGGAACTCAGTTTTGCTTCTATTTTTGGATATGTTATTTACATATAAATGAGAAAATCATCTCTTGATTTGATATCTGCAAAGTCAGATTTCATAGCTGCATAGAAGAAAGCCATCCAATTCTTGTAGGATATACACTCAAAAAGAAGTGCAGCTGCTGCTTTCTAAGGTCATTCAACCTGCCTTCCTCTGGCACATTTTGTGCTCTGTGAACTCATTCCAGTTTTGCTCCTTCTCTTTGATATGATCACTATACATCCTCTGCAAGCAGATGCTCTTTAACATAGCCTCCTAGTTTTGGAGACTATCACAGCTGAAGATTGCTCATTATTTTGTCTGCATGCTGTGTCACTGGCTCTCATCCCAGTGAAAAAGTGGTTGTGACCAGTCTGTTGTCCACACCGTGTGCAGGACATTCAGGCACATATTGGACACACAATCGGGGTAGTGGTTCCTGTTGGATCTTAGATTATCTCATTTTAGAATTTCGCAGTTTTCCTGGGATTTGTGAAGGAGCCCAAACTGTAGCTGCATCACTAAGTAGATGGTTGAGGGCCATAAAAAATAGGCACATTTGTCTGCAATGGGTGAGCAAAATTCCTCAATTCTTATTTATACAGCTGGAAGACTGGAAGAATTGGGACACTGTAGGAGAGTTTCTTTTCCTTGTTTCCAAAAAAAACTTGTTTCAATTTCTTTTCCTACAAAATTTCAAAAAAAAAGCAGTCAGGATGCAATATTCTATATTTCTTTGTATGTTCAGACAGATGTCTGAACTGCTGAAAGTTCTTTAACAGCAAGAAACTCTACAATCAGTCCTGGAAGTTTATAGGGAACATTTGTTCACTACTTACCATAACTACCCTGTCTTTATTTTAAGATGTTAGACCACACAAAGTTCCTTTCTGCCTAGTATATAATTGAACATGGTTGCAATTCTTCTTGTAACAGGAAGTTGTGCTTGAAAATATGCGGTCTTGGATGAATTCTTGTAGCTCTATGAGGCTCTATGAGAGCATAAGAGCTGCAGTGGAATTATCAACTGAGGCACAGTCTTTTGGAGGCTAGGAAAGGTTTTCCTGTGCTTGCCTATTTATACCCTTTCCTTAGGGATTCACTAGTGGCTTGGGTCAGAGACAGCATACTTGAGCAGAAGCAACTTTGATCTGCTTTTTCTAAGCCTAAATCTGGCAAGGACAGATTCTCTGTGAATGTGAATTTACTAGACAGAGCAAGAAATTTGGAACTCAGATTTAGTTGCAAGAGTTACTTTTCATTGTGAAGGCATTAAAAAATCTTAGGATCCACTGAGACTTGTTATCACAGTTCAATTTTAAAGGGCTTAATAGAGTCAAACATGTTTAAAGATAGGCACATACTTAAATGTCTTGTTAAAGTCCAAAAGTAGATATAATCAGAAGCTCCAGTTTTCATGATCCCTTAGGTTTAGTAACTTCTAAATCTATTTGCCTACCTCTTGATAAAGCATAAAAGAATAGGCTAATTCCTGATTAAAATAAAAAAAGGAAAATGTTTATGTTGAAAAAGTCTTTCCTTTTTTATGGGAATAGTTTATTATGGGTTAAACTTTCAAAGACCGAAGACCTACCAAGTGCCACACCAGGCTGTGCACTTCTGCATCTTCAACGAGTTTATTTACTTGTAAGTAAATGCGAGAACATCAGACTTGCACAAACTGCAGGTGTAAGAAGCCAATGTGAGCCCTTTGTCTTTGCAAAAGCAATGACAAGGTGATATTTAAAAAGGTAGCAATAATATATGTTTGATTTATGCTCCTCAATTATCTGTATATGTCCACAAGGAGAGCTGTCATTACTATGGAAAAAAAAAAGAGACTTTAAAAATAGAAACCATTGAAACAGAAAAAAAAAGATCCAAAACTCAGGTCACAAGTTTTGAAAAAGTATTTTCAAAAACTATTCTGGTTGTTTTCTGGCACAGTTAGGAGATACATCCATATCTTAGAATAGGTCCCTCAATTAGACCTAACACTAAGTAAACAGCAATCAAGCAGATACAAGAGTTTCAGCAGCCAGCCTGCCTTAATCATGTAGCACCTTCCACAAATGATTCAGTTCATTGCACAAATCGAGTGTATTAAACCTTCTCATTTTATCTTGTATAGGTTGATTATAGAGAATGTACAGCCTGAAAACTAATTAAAGGGGAAGTCTAAACAACAGTAAAGGCTAATGAATTTTAAGGATCATGCACTGCTAAGTGTATAGAGGAGGCTAGGTTTTTTTCCTCCCTTTTCTAATTTAGTAGACATGCACACTAAATACTTGTTCAAAAGGTGCTGGCCAAGCATTTTTCATCTGATGCTTGTGTTTGTTGTAATGTCTGGGGTCAGTTTAGCTTGGGTCCCAATTGAAAATGCAATGTATTCTCCAGTATATTGAAGTACCTGTAAAACACAGCAGCTCATTTTTGCTGTTTTTATTTTTAGTTTCTCTGCTAATCAACAGTGACAGCATGGGTGAGGGCCTGGATGTGCTAGCAAGGCTCCCTGGCTCTGATGTCAGTAGCCACCTACTTGGAGTCAGCATTTCCAAGCACAAGCTCAGATACATCAGGGATGCAAGTAGGTTCTTTCAGACACCCTTCTTGTATACTGCAGAATGTTCAAAACTGGAGTGATTTTTAACAGCAAAATAATACAGGAATCGGTGCTTTCCAACTGAGTCTTATATTCAGCCTTGCTCTACGGCAGATTAAATACTCACCACTCACTTGGACAACACGATAACAGCTGCAGCTACCGCTGCCTAAGAGGAAGAGAATGAGAAACAGAACCTTATGACAAGAAGTGAAAGCAAAAAAATAGTGCCAGCTGTTTCTGTGCTGTATTTTACATGTTCAGTGCATATATTGATGATCTGGCGGTTTTCTTCCTCTAAAGACAAAAAAAAAAAAAAAAAAAAAAAAAAAAAAGGGATCCATGCATTTTACAGTCATGAAATACCAGAAAATATCAAATAGTCAAATGCATTACATTGTTCTGATGTTGAGGCATTGCTTCAGCCTAATTTTATGAATTAAACCTGTCATCTCCTGGTGGGAAAAGTGTTACAGAAGTAGCAGAATATCCTGGAATAGACACAGAATAGTTTCTCCATCCTGGAGCAGAAGACGACATCCAGGAGAGCCCTCTCCTGCCTTGGAAGGACAGGAAAACACAAGATGGATAACTGAGAGAACACAGTGCAGCAGTGATTTGAAAGCTTTGTTAATTAACTAACTTAACAGAAATGTGAAACTTGTAAGAAGCTAATTAAGCAGAATTGATGTGCATAATCTTTAGCTAGGCCAATTTTTGTTTTTATATAAAGCTGACAAAGCGCATCAAATAAATACATTTCTCTCAGCCTGGCTACTGAAGATCAGCTTTTTCTTTGGCCTGACTTTACAAATGACTTGGTCTCCCTTTTCCTTCAAAACTTCCCATAGAAATGCTAATAGTTAGAGAGTGTCTGCTTCTTAAGGAGAATAGGCTTTGGCAATGAAAAAGGATTAGATAAGAAAGTCAGCTGTCTGCATGTCAGAATAGCATTGGAGTGTGATTAATACATTGCAGATGAGGCTGTAAAATTCCAGATCCAAATGAAATGATTGAAAGCACTGTTCATGCAAAGCTCTTGGCCATTCAGGAGGCCAAGAAGTGACTGTCCCCACAGAGCAGGCACCACAAGCTGTGAGGTGGTAGAAGCGATTGGAAGCCATTGTTTTAGCACTCTGCTGCTCGCTTTTCGAGATGAATGCCTGGTGAGAATGTAGACAAACTGACTTTTTAGTAACTTAGATTTTGCTATGATTGGGAGGCATTTCTAATTAATGAAGAAGAATGGAGCTTATTTAGTAGCTACCTTTCCATTATTATTTCCATACATAGGTCAAAGTGCCCATTTTTTGCTGCTTTTAGTCACTTCATGGCACATATAGCATGTATTGTTAATTTATAGACTGGTTTGTTCATTCTAATCCTTTGTGCCAGCTGTATTTTAAATGTAAGATTGTAATTTTGATAGGTTGTCCTTAGTTATTGTGTAACAAATGTATTACTAATTAAATTATGTGGCTACTATCATAAATAACATCATCTGGTAGATATACTGCATTTAAAATGGAATTGTATCCTGTCAGGTTTTCATGATTTTGAACAAATGTTCTGTCAGAGGTGCTCAAAAATTTTTCACTATAGTAATTAAATAATTTTCAAAAGAACCATTTAACAAAATGTCATGAATCAGCTTTATTCTATTAAACACATGAACAAAACTCAAAAACTCAATCACGGGACTATGTAGTATTATGATATTGGTGGTTTCACATGTGCATTTCCTCCCTCTCTAATCTAAAATATTTCTTATCTTAGGATCCTGAACCTGGGAAGGAATAGCCCAAGCACCAGTACAAATTAGGGATTGACCTGCTGAAAAGAAGCTGCACGGAGAAGGACCTGGGAGTCCTGGTTGACACCAAGCTACCCATGAGACAGCAGTGCCCTTGTGGCCAAGAAGGCCAATGGGATCCTGGCTGCATCAGGAGGATGTTGCCAGCAGGTCGAGGGAGGTGATTCTGCCCCTACTCAGCTCTGGTGAGGCCGCACCTAGAGCACTGTGTGCGGTTCTGGGCTCTCCAGTATAAGAGGGATGTGGAGCTTCTAGAGATGGTTCACTGTAGAGCAACAAAGATGATTAAGGGACTGGAGCATTTACCAGATGAGGAAAGACTAAGTGACAGGGTCTGTTTAGCCTTGGCAAGAGAAGATGGAGAGAGGATCTTATCACCACACATAAATACCTGAGGGGAAGAATGTGAAGAGGATGAGTCTAAACTCTTCTTGGTGGTGGTCAACAACAAAACAAGGGATAATGAGTATAAATTGTAACAGTGGAAGTCTTATCTGTATATGAGGAAGATGTTATTTCCTGTGAGGGTGCCAGAGTCCTGGAACAGGCTGCCCAGAGAGGTTGTGGAATCTCCTTCTCTGGAGATTTCAAAACCCACCTGGATGCTACTATGTGCCCTGTGCTCAGGGAGTCATTGCTGGAGCAGGCAGGTTGAACCAAATGATCTCTAGAGGTCCCTCCCAACCTCAACCATTCTGTGATCTGTGATTTCAGCATTACAGTGTTTTAGTCTCACAGTAAAAGTAGTAAATGGCTGCTCATGTAGAACAGACAAGGGGGCCCCATTGGGCAGATGTTTTTACACATCTGGTAACTCTTGCTAGGAGATTTTAAAAAAAAAAAAAATCCTATGCCATCCTCCATTACCACCAGAAAATGAAACAGAATGATGATGTTCATCCAGGCAGCTGATCCATCAGTGACTCTTTTGAAGTAGAAGACACTGTTAGTAGCTCCTCATCCATCTGCTAAAAAGAGTTACAAGTACGTTGGTTAGGGAACTTAGTGAAAATGTGAGCAAAAATGAGAATGTCTGTCAGGTTTCATCATGTGCCTGTCTTTAAGGCATCGTTCATCCATGGCATGAATCCAAAGACCAGCCGCTATCTTTTCTTAGAGAAAGATTTTTTCTCTCTACCTCTTACTGTGGTTGTCAACACCAAGGCTACTAATCTGATCATCAGAAATTCTTGCAACTTAAAGTAGGGTTTTGCCCCCTGATTTTTCTTTTGCTCTGCAGCCTGCATGCTCACAGTAAGGAAGAGCAAACAGAAATTTACACACATGTATGCAGAATTAGAGGGGAAAAATACACATTCACGTGAGTTTTTTTTAATGGGAATTGAGTGAGCAATCAACAGAGGTCTAACTCTCAGTGAAAAGATCACTTATTTAAAGAGAATCATTACAGAATTCATGCAGCACTACATATCTAGCACTGATTTTAAGAAAATATGATGTTCTGCCATATGCACTGAAACATCACCTTACTTGTTGTGTTGATGAAAGGCGCCAGCACAATATTTGTTTTGCTCTGCCTGCTATTTCATCTAATCATAGAGGCAACCAAACTGTACTAGTTAATGACCAAGAAGGCAGCAGCATTTAGATAGTTTTGAATCTTATAGCACATCTTGGCCAGAAGCCAATCCTGGTTGTAAAATCTATCTGCATGCCATATTTGTTACTTGTTAATTTCAGTTTTAATTTAGGAAATAATTCTTTTTTGTTTGTCTTGTCTGTTGCTTGATTTTGCCTAATATGTAACTTAACTTGGAAAGTGGCTACTAGAGCTAAGAAAAATAATTTCTGATCATTCATTAAATGGAAACAATTGTGTTAAACATCGCTGTTCAGCAAATAAAAGAGAAATCGCTGTACAACTGATATATGTTATAACCACCATGCTAATACAATGTCTTGTGAACTTCATTATAACAAAGAAAAACAGACTCAAAAGAATGCCACTAAGTTATAAAAGGTTGAATTTGAAATACAATATTACATGGGTTATTTTTTTTTGATAAACAGTTGTATACAGCAATGATAATACCAGGAGGCAGCAATAACCAAAGCTGTTGAAGGACTGGGGCCTGTGGATTTGAAAGACACAAGCTTTGCCTATATTTTCCAAAGCTCCTCAAAACTTAGTGGTTGAACTCATCCTGTGAAAGAAACAGAATTCAGCAGAGTTTCCACAGCTCCACAGAGCAGAGATGAGTTTGACATTTTAAACTTTTTCTGTTTGCTTCAAAAAATTTATCCAATGCCCATTTAAAATACTCCTTTTTGTGGTTAGCTTTCTTGTTTTTCTATATGTCGACTGATGTCAAAAGAACAGATTCTGGTGTAGTCTGCACTTTAGAACTCTTTTTGTGCAAATTGGTATAGGCCTACTGTTTTGTGCAAAATGTCAAGGTGATAATTTGCTCACTCCCTTTCGAAAGACGAACAACAGCCTATCTTTCTGAGAATACTGTCCACAACAGACTTTCCTGAAAACAGCTAAAACTGAACCAAAAGCAGGCATTATCAGTTTGAAGCTGGGGTGGGAACAGTAGGCAGTTTTGCTGTTGTTTTTTACAAAGACCTGCAAGTAGCACTTTGCATCTTTTCGCATGTAGAATAAATACAGATGCTTGAGTTATAAATGTATTATGCAGTGTCCTAACTAGATTTCTGGGTTTTTTTTTCTTTTTAATGTTGTTTTCTGTTCTGTTTTTTTTCTTTTTCTTTTTTTTCTCTCTCGCTTTTTTTTTTTTTTTAATTTGGCTGCATTGTGCATTCCTGAAGCACCATAAAATAGCTTTTCTTCCATACCAAACTTACCTTGACACTGACTTTGATAATAGCTTGATGATTCACTGTCTTTGGATGGGATAAAAAACAGCTGTTGAGGAGGATAGGAAAGAAAAGGAAGAAGATTGATTCAGATTCTGTCTGTATTACAGACATCTAAATCTACTGTACAATTGGAATTTATGAGTATGTGATAAAATTAATTATGCTAACCTAAAATTCTCTTCATAAGATATTTTAAATCTCTCTCCTGTTTGCCATTGTATAATCTATAGCTGGAAACATATCACAGAATCACAGAATCTGCAAGGTTGGAAGGGACCTCTAGAGATCATCTAGTCCAACCTTCCCGCTCCGGCGGG
>JAUBOD010000613.1:2697580-2731122 GCA_032353885.1 Nothura maculosa | reverse complement strand
GCCGCCCTGTGCCACCTGCTCTAGGTGCCTGCTGGAGCGGGAAGGTTGGACTAGATGATCTCTAGAGGTCCCTTCCAGCCTTGTAGATTCTGTGATTCTGTGATGAGTCATTTTCAGAGCTTGTACCATGAGAGTTTTAGTACTATTTAGCAGAAATATCTGAACTTCTTCTCCTTATTTTGTTTCACAGCTGTTAGTTATACTTTTTAAAGTACACTTAATAAATCCTTTCCTGCCTTTTTTATTTTGGGAGGCACAGTGTCCTCGTGGCTCACTTTTAAGTGCAATGTTTTTGCAAAGTATACAATGCATGTACTTGAGGCAGAATTAGACAGCATAATAAAAAGCTGCAAGCGTACATCAAACAGTCTGTGGGCACGCTGTCATGAAGTGATCTGGAGATCCTTTGCTATAGATCTCCTTCTGCCTGCACCATGCTTGCTAGAGCTGACGAGCTATGTGAATGTTGCTTAGTATATGCAAGCCTATATCTTAATTCCATCTAACCAGCCTGTAAGTCTTTCATACTCAGGACTCTGTCACATATGTCAAGCCCCTTACTTGTCCACCTCACATATGAGACAGGATTTACCATCTAAAAACACCCCTTCAGACTGTGAAGATCATGACTCCTGCTTATCGTTGTCCACTCCATCTCATATTCCACATGTTATCGATTACAGTCCTTGAGGAGGCCAAATATATACTGTAAGAGGGAAACAAGTGAACAATCTGAACATACACCTGGAAATGGTTGCCAAGGCAGTATTATAGTATTGCAGTACTGCATGAAAAACTGTACTACACATATTCCTTCTCTAGATTAGGTGACTTGTTTGCCAATGAAAATAAAAATACTCTTCCCAAGATGAAGGAAAGATTGTGGCTGACTGAACCCTTTTGACAAATGCAGCGGATCTACCAGAGCTCAGAGTGACTCTTGCCACAAAAATCATGGCAATATGTTACCTTGCACAGTATAGGTAAGCATGTCATAGAGCCAGAATACAAAAACTCTATATCGTGTCATGCCATGCTGTCCAATTTTTCTATTCTCCGCCGGCATCCATCAGTCAGTCTGAGGATATGGCTGAAGGACATTAGTCCAAAAAGATCCCACATAGCCGCTCTTACATCCATATGGACAAACCATCAACCAAGAAGTGAGTTGAGTTCATAAACACAATGTTCAGTACCAGCAAGGGCAACTCCTTTCCTTGTAGTCCAGAACAAAACATATACACATTTTACTTCTCCTTTTCCAAAACAAAACAGTTTTCTTTGCCATTCATTTTCTTTTACTCCATATTCTTTCAAAAGAAACTCTATTTGTTCTCTTCCTTTCTCCTAAAAGTACAGGTCTCTGCTTTTCTGTTTTCTCTCTTCTCCTGTGTTGGTAGACTTTAGACAGCCAGCATTTATTTGCTAACAGCTGGAAACTCATAGTATTCTGCACTGTTGCCCAAATTAATCTTTCCCCTAGTCACTCACATACCAATGCCAATTGAGGGCCTGCTTGAAAGCCTGAGAAATCTGTGCACCTCCAGGTTGGGCAAATGTTTTGTAGCTTTTCCTTTTGGATTTGACTGTAGGGAGGCATTCATGAAGGGAGACTTCAGTTCCTTTGAGATTCCAGCCAGAAGAAAGGGCTTAGAAGATCTGTGGGAGACAGATAAGTGGGCTAGTTGTAAATCACACTTTAAATGGTTGGAAGGGTTTTGAAAATCTTATGAATTGGCCAGCTCACTATATGAAGTTTTGAAGAAAGAAAAAAAAAGGAAGACTAACAAAACGTTAGAACTTACCACCGCAACAGATGATGGAAAAAAGGCTAAATACAAAGATCCACCTTTAACTTCACACTCTGCATTTATGCAAAATAAGAGAACAACAGAAGGGAGAACATTGCCAAAGTAATGGAATAAACTTATGCTGTGAGGCTAACCCTGACTGACTGGTTGGAGCAAGACATTTGGGACTCTCAGTGCTAGACCTTCCTAAAGCCAGTATGATACTGGACTCATATTGCCCTTCCAAGGCAATCCTAGGCAAATGGCCACAAAGACTTGGCCTGAGAGAGCAGGATCAGGTAAAAATCCCCAGTGCACTTGCAAGATGGCTGCCACCTTTCTGCCTCGCGTGAGTAGGCATCCCTGGGGGGCAATTCACTTTTTTTTTTCCCCCAGTATTGTGTCTTTCAGTAAAATCAGAGGAAATGGATCCAGGAAATACTTTTATTTCATTTATGAAGACCTTGGGCTGTGGCACTGGGGCTGTCTCCAAGTCCTTCATGCAGCTGAAGTGTGTCTGAGGCTAGACCTTGTGTCGCCTGTTGTCTTGCTGGAACAGGATGGAAGAATCATTGAAACATGACAATATTTTTAAAAGACGAGAATTTTAAAGCATCTCATGCAGATGCTTATAGAGGGAGCAAAACAACGATGAAAATTAGCACATGCCAAAGCTAATGGTATTTCCCTTCTCCCTAATGGAAAATGCAACTTTCACTGACGTGGTGCGTCCTGATGCTGTCAGAAAAAACAATCACTCCTTTTCATTTGTGCAGTTAATAAGTGAAAGAATCATGCTTTCTCATTTCCACAAAGGACATTTGTAAGTTAATCGTGGCAGAATGATGCATGTCAACACAGAAGTGGAGAAAGTTAGGAAATACAACAGCCTGACACTAATAGGAGTCGGAACATGTTAGATTGGAGTTGTCAGGGTAGAGCTCCCTGAGATACCACAGGGAAATCTGGAAAGAAAGCTGTTTGCAGGGAAACATGGCATCTTAAAGGAAAAGGCTGCTCCTACCTGTTGCCCATTCCCTACCTATGGATTTCAGTTTTCAGAATTCCAAGTCTGCAAAACTGAGAGTACCATTAGAGAAGCAACATGCATCTGTAGCAACAAGTGCTAGGACACGATTAAGTGTATAGGGAAATCAAGGACAGATAAGAGAAGTCCGAATTGCATACTCAGGTAATATAAACCAACACTGTATCAAACACTAGGAATCTGACTGAAGAATTTAAAGATTTTTTTTTTTTTTAGTTTAAACTCAGTGTTTATTTTTGCAAATTTTTGCAAAAAAAGTACAAAATATAAAGGGAAAATATAAAGGGAAAATGTGCAGGTAGAACTATAGTAACATTAACAGAGTTGTATCAAACATTACACTGTAGTTAAACGTTTCTCTAAAAAATAATCACTTTGGGATTTATCCAGCAATGCTGTAACTGAGCGCTTTTTTTGAACAGATGCATTTAAGCCTCATGCAGGAATTAAGATTTTCTTTTGTTGCTAATTATTTTCATTTTTACAGAACTGACTGCTTACAATATTTTCCAACAGTAACATGTCACTGCTTATAACTATTTTATTACACTAATTAATCATATAGAATTGATATTCATGAAAGTAATTAAACTGCACTGTAAGATAAAGGAGACAAATAATACTTTTAAGAGCATCTTAATCCAAATTTTCAAAAGGTTTTAAAATGCATTAATTCCAAGGGGATTAGGTGCATAAACTTGTACCTGCACTTAATAATAGCGATTTTCAGATGTATTTAGGAGTTTAAATAGAGTAATGTGAAGAAGAGCCTCAGGGGAAAATGGAATTTGTGCTGATGATAAATTAGAGCAGACTAAACATTCAGAATCATACCTGGAATGTTGCTCGCCACTTGCGAGTCATTGAAGTCAAAATACTGAGCTCGAGCTTATAGATCGTAAGGATTAAACCTGGTTCTGAATAAAATCCAAGTTCAAGAGAATCTGCTTTATTTCTTTAATCCTGAAATCTATGAGACTACTCGTGTAAATGCAAGGGATTTTGCAATGAGAACCCAGGAATGCTGCCATGTCTAGAGCACCTCTAATTTTGGACCCAGAGGAAGCTATTTGGAGGATCTTTTTGAGGATAGATCCATGCTCATCTACCCAAGAGTTTGCCTCTGAAAGGGTCTGGAAGCAGCAAAAGTGCAGAATGCATGACCTGTGAGAATTTTCTCTCCCCATGTAGCAGGACACGTGTTGGTGCAGGTATTGCTGGCCCTCTATCTGTGTTGCCTCAGAGAAGTTTCATGCAGTGTCTCACTATACAGAAAGTGAGCAAACTCTGGTCATCAGAGGCATGTTAACGTTTAGCATGCTTGACACGCTAAAGACAGATAAAGTCTTCTATGATGGTGTAAACATTAAATAATAAAAACTAATTCTATATTTTAGCCTGTAACAGATAGAAGGCTTCAAGTCCTATGAAGAAGGAATGAATAGTGCCTTCTGAACAGGGGTGCATTACCAGCAAGACTAAAAAGAAATAATATTGCTAGCCTTTCAGTGAGCTATCTCTAACTTATCTTACAGATTTTAACTTTTTAGAGCAGGATAGATTTATGAAAAATGTTCAACTTAAAAATATTTGGACTATAGTTTGCCCAAGGAGGAGTTCCATTTTACCAAAGATATCATGTATCTACCTGTTGTTTTTACAGAGGAAAGAGCACTTGTCTGATGAAGACTAATTCTGATGTAACTTGGAAATCATTTAAATTTATATTAAGAAATGTTTGGGGGGAAAGAAAAAACCAACTCAGAAATCAGCCATCAATTCATAACATTGAAGTCCTGAACAAACACAAGTCTTTTCTATATCACAGGGGATTCAACTGTACAAAATGAAACCAGTAACTTGCATTTACCTAGAGCATATTTCGCAGAAAAGAATGATGAGGTGCTTGGATCTGAAGACAGCAAAAGAAGGAAAAATCTATCACCTGCATTTGCTGTAGGAGTTTGTTAGTTCTCACCACCTTTTTTTCTATCTCTCTCTTGTATTGAATACAATTTTTCATTATCTTTTTAAGAAGTTATCAGAACCAGACAGTCTCACCAATTCATTCTCTAGAGTCTTTTTGTTGTTGTTTTTACTTCCAAGTCCTACTGGTAGGGGAATACTCTTGCACCTTATTGTCTACTCTGGTTATTAAAGTGCGACTAAAAAACAATCAAACAGGTAGATTTTCCTGAACATTTGTTATATTGGTTTTGTTACACTGGTAGTGCAGTTGTATTACATTCGTCAATAGCTTGCAAACTGTATCTATTCTTTTACCTTTCTTAAGTAAAGATATTTCAAAGAATAAAATTAGACTTGTTTGAGAAGATTCATTTTCCATATAGTGCTACCAACTGACATGAATTACATTTGTATCCTTCACACTGTTTACTAACTGAGTTTTGCAACAGCTATTTCATAACCTTTATGGAACTCTCCAGTCATCATTATTTAGATCATTCACTTAGTATTTTTTTTTAAACCTACACTTATAGTCATTAATCTTCCCATCTCCCTATCTGAAGAAAATGGTCTATTTCTTGAATAATGTAAACTCTCTATCTAGCTATGGAGTTTTATATGAAATTGTTAACTCCCTTCTCAGCTTTCTTCATTTCAGAACTTCTCATCTGTATCAGTTTCCATGTGGCAACTAATTTCCTATTCATTATACATTTCCTATTCATTGTATACTATATTATACTGCAATTTAATTTCTGTTACATCCAATTCACAGCTGAACCAGAAATGGCTTATCACTCAAATTCTTGATTCTATATGAGAGGAGTTGAACTCTAATACACCTTGTAGGTGTTTCCAGTTGGCATTTTTTCTTTACTTTTTTCTCTTAACAACATAGAAAAAGCAAATTAGGAGTTTGGAATTGGCTCTATTTTTGAAGAAGACAATATGATCTGATGGCATGATTAAACAGATAAGATGCAAAAGAGCTGTTGTAACAGCTGCAGAGAGAGTGCTCTGCAAAGCACGTAGAAGAGCTGCTCTTTCCTCTGATGCAAAGGCTGGTCTCAGGAAGCTGCTCTAAGCAAGAGCTCTGGATGAGAGAAAAACTGCAATTTGGCATTACGCATTATTTAATGAATGATTTGAAGATAAGTGGTAAAACAAATTTGCTAAGCAAACCAATGATTTCTATACCTCTGCTGATAGAGATAACAAGAAGATTAAGAAGGCGATATTATGGTCAGTGAAGCTGAAATGAGAGCAAGTAATGCTGAAGATCAGGTGAATAAACTTAGAATAGCATATGTCTATGTGAAAAAACAAGGATTGAAAAAAAGAACATAAAGGCAGGAGACAATTTCCACATCTCTTTGACTTGCCTAAGGGGATGGGGAAAATGAGAAGAATTAGCTGAATACCTCTTTAAAGAAATGTTTACTTCAGTTTCATGGGTGTATTCTTTCCCATGCAAAAGACAAAAAGCAAAGCACCTGGTGGCCTCCACAAAGCAATGATAATAAAGTTTCTTAATTATAGTAATGCAGATAAGCTGCTACAGCTGGCTAGACTGAATAAAAGTTTGATTTATAATTCAGATAAGTATTTCTATTCCTTGATTGCAGTATGAAAATACAAAGGAAGCAAAATCCATAGAACCCGAGAGGAAGCTTTGCGATTATAAAATTGAGTGCGACTTTCTATGCTGCTAAACTTGAAATTGTTTGCGGTGAAATTAGACAGTTTGTTATATAGTACAAGAATATTACTAATCTTGATGTGCAGGAGGGATGATAAAAATGAGATCACTATGAAATAGAAGTGACATCCTGTACATCCTAATTCTCACGAGTGAAAAGTCCTCAAGTTCTGTTCTCAAGATTTCTTCTAGACTTTATCCAATGACCATTTAACATACACATAAAATATGTATATATACAAAACAGATATACGTGTGATGGGACTGTGATTTGCCTTGTCCCACCTCTGCGTCCCATACTACTAGTGTGTCAAATTCATGATTCTTGTCTGAATGCCTCTCTTCTTTTGCAGTAATGGGAAGGATAGACACCTTACATACATGGTTGCCAAATTTCAGGAGGATCTCTGAACTGAAACATGTAGAGGGCTGGGGAACATAGGCATGGTCAGGATGTTTTCTTCACAGCCTTTTGTGTTTTTTTGTTTTTTTTTTGTTTTTTTTCTCCTCTCCTAAAATCAGGGCTAAGAGATTGCCCATCCACAAAGGCATAGGTGGTCATCTTGCCCTGGGAGGGCTTCCTGCTCTAATGGTACAGAGCAGCTTTCCATAGGGCTCTTTCCATAAGGGACTTATGATGGAAAAAGAGAGAAAGGATTTCAGCACATCCCCCTCTTCAGCATTTCCTCTTAGACGTATTAAGGACTTTGGTGCTCAGCATGCTAGTTGCTGTGAATGCCTTTTTGAGTGTCTAAATCTGCTCAAATTGCTCTAGGGAGTTTAGACACTTGAACTCCGCATTGTGAGCTGCGCTCCTAAGAAAGAAATCTAACGTGAAGGCAGAGCAGTGGAGAGCATCACAGCATCTAATCCCCTCTTGGCATTTGATCCGAGAGCTTCACTAAAGCTCACAGTGGGAAGTATCGAGCAATCTTAATGCTCTCTACTTTGCCTCTTGCCTGCATGTGCACCTTCAGCCCTTCTCCATGGGCAGTGTTACCAATCCCAGTCAAAGGGAGTTGTATTTGCAGTGGTATTTATAATTCTTTCAATCCAAGAACATCACAAATGGAGTAAAATGCTCTTGCTTTAGATATAGCTATTGAACAAACACTTTATAAATAACCATCTGCTGTTTCTCTTGAAGAATATCCAAATAGAGGTTGAATGGAAATATCACCTTTCACCAGGGTTACTATGGAAATTCCCACACAGACATAATGGCTGGAAACGCAGTGTGATTTTCCCAGTTTGGTCTGCAGAGAGAGATCTCTGAGCATCTCACTGCAAGCTCTGCTCTCACAAGGGACCAAAAACCATGACTGCACTTTCCAGCATTATACCTTCTCATATGCTGAGCCTTTCCAGGTTGCAGGTAATGTAAGAGTCATAACAATCCCTTCCCGTGACTTCCATGTCCAGAAAAGACTTTCTGATAACTTTATAAAAACAGAAGAGATCAATTATATAGAAAGTATTTTAAATGACAAGTCCATGCTGAGGTGGAGGGGGAATAGAACTGCTGCAGCTCACAGGCTGGTATAAAATTTGCGAGAGTTATCCGTGATCGCCCACGGCAATTAAAAAATAAACAGATAAAGTCATTGGATGGCTAATTCCCAAGTGGAAGGGCAAAAAACACAATTGTGCAAGAGAGTTGCTCAAAATCATGAAGAAAACCTTGGAGACACTCCCCTAGGGCAGAGTATAAATATTGCAGACTGGCAAGCGCAATACCCTGCACATAGAGAACAGAACACATATCTTGCTAGCAAACATGCAGTTTTGGAAAGGAAAGATAGCAAAATATGTATGTGGAAGTATCTGTTTAATCCAAAGAGAATATTATATGTTGTGAAATAGATCACCACAAATACATTGTTACCAATAAAAAATTTCATTGACCAAGTGGTGTGGGTTTTTTTGGATAATTCAAATAATTGGAACTGTAGGAATTTTATTTTCAGTCAGATGCCATTCTTGTACAAAGCTCAACAAATCCTGTAACTTTAGTAGCACTTTCTCCAATATAATTCACACAATCTGAAAGCATCTTAAGTACTGCCTGCAGAATTCACTGCAAAGCATAAGACAGCATAGATCACTAAGTCATCTCTCCTTTCTCTATGGCTTATTTTTATTATGCAGCTCCTAAGACATACATGATATGCCTCAGAGAAGGTGTTTGTTGTTGTCAGATCAGGCTTTATATCCATTTCCTTCTAATTAGGCAGAACACTAAAAGAAAGGTTGATGGCTCAGTTATTGTACATTCACACCATGAATTTTCAGCAGAGAGTATATTGCTGCTTTTATGGTCCAAGTGCCACTGTCATATAAGGATCCTGACAAACTATTGAGATAGGAATTTTAGTAGTAATAATTTCAATAAACTGGAAGAAAAAGTTAAATATACATTATCATGATCTGCTGCTAGAAGACACACAAGAAATGCATTAGACACACATCAGCTATTTTAATTACCTTTTTAAAGCTCCAATAGTTCTTTTATCCTTTAGGCTTAATAAGCTTTTATAAGAGTTTTATATTATCTTCAAATTATTTTTTTCTCTATTTTCTATAGAAAATAAGAGATAAATGAAAAATTTTGCTTTTTTTCTAATTCCTGTAGTGTCTTCTTACTATAATACTGATCATCTAAATAGCTAATAAGCAGGAAAAACTCCTCGCATATGACCAATATTTCTAATCCATTTATCTTCAGCTCCTGAATACAAATAAACATGGTTTGATATTGTAACTTACCAATGGCCTCAGAGAGCTTACGACTTAGCACATTGAAAAGAGGTCAGGATCCTGCAATGCAGAGTCATAACTTCCAGATCTGAAGTTGCCTGACACTTTCTGCAATGCAGAGAGAAATTATTGTGGATGTCATTGGTTCCTGTCATGGTGTCATCTAGGTTCTCTCACTTGGCAAAATTCATCATAGTGATTATACGTGAGTTATTTTAGTACCTGCTAAACAACAAAGATCATGCTCTGCAATAGAAACCTTTCTTAGCTAGGATGCCCTTTAAGCAGAAAGGCATGCTCCTATGCACGTAAAGCACTCAACTGGTCAGTAAGAATACTAATGGAGACAGCATGTTTGACACAGACCTCTGTTCTGGGGTTAGGAAACATACACTATTATTTTTTGAGGATATTATTGATAATTGCAGAGAGGGTCATAGATTAGACACCCCTGGTCAGCACAAGGTAAAATTTCTGTCACAATTTTTTCTCTGGATCTATTTTTTAAAGCATCCAATACAATCTTAAAAAAATAAATAAACAACCACTTAGATCCATTGCCTTTACTGACAGCAGGCATAACTTAGTTCGCATCCCATTCCTCCTTCTACAGCTCTGTGTACCTCTACATTATAGTTTTTGAACAAAAAACAGAACTAAACAAAACTAAAGTCAGACTGAATAGGTACATTAGACTTTCTTTACAATACCTTGGCCACAATGGTAGAAGCTGAGACTTTTTCCCTCAGTGTTCTCTATCATTTTTTCCTTTACCTCCAAAGCTTCTTTCTTCACGCAGCTTTTAGGTCAAGTACAAGAGCTGGACAAAGTGACCGCAGTGGTGCATTTCTATATCATTTCAGTAATAGCACAATAGCTAATCCTAAGACCATTTTATGTCATTTTAATTCCCTGAACAATGCACTTTATTATTCTCCAATCATTAGCTTTACAGATAACTCTACAAGCAACACTGCCCTCCTGAATACAAAATGCTTTGTGAGCTTAGAGCAGAAGAGGGCAACACTAAAGCTGGACTGATCTGTGGATGCAAAGAGCACTGATCTCCACAAAGTCCCACTGACTCACTGTTGTTCTTTCTATTTTTACCATATATATGACTTTCATTTCTGTAGTCCAAAGGAAAACTCAATAACAAAGCTATGTCCGAGTTCAGTCTTCCAAACTGTTTCATGAATTTCCCCAGATAAGAAATCATGTTCCAGAGGTCTACCAACAAAACATTTAGCTAAATTCGCTGGAGTCAACTTTGAGACAGATTGTGTCCACTGATCTTAGGAATTTGGCTATGTTAGCCGTAGTGGAAGAACTGCTTAATTTCGGCGATTGGTTTTTCAAGATGGGCAGATCTTAATATATGATAATCCACACGGGGAATCATTGGATACCACAGCCACTTATCAAACTTTAATAGTTTTACATCTTCTAAATAAAAAAATATAGTTTTTATATATAGTTGCATATGTTTTCCTACAGACGCAGATAGAAGGAAAGCGGTCTAGGAGCATTTAATCTTGCTTTGTTGCCTCTAGCTGATATTACTGCAGTCACAAACATAGAGCTTCCTAGCAGTAAGTCACAGCAGTAAAAGTTTTAAAAGGCCCTTAAAATGAAGTGTAATTATTTAAAGGCATAATTTTTTAAAATTATCTTTCTCTGAGATAAAAGCTTTTAAAATCCAACTCTCTGGAAAAAATGAATATTCATACAATCAAATAGGAATCCAAACTACCAGGAACACATCCTATACACCATCTTTTTATTTTGGCTTCTTAAACTTGGAATGTTTCAGACTGTCAAAGTCAAGGAACACGTCTGAGAACTTTTTCACTTAACTGGAACTTTCTTGCAATGAATAAAGCTCTTCGTAAGACCATTTTTTTCTTGCTTTCTGAAATGTAAAGACAAAACAGCAGTAATGAGGGTTTTTTACCAAAAACAACTCAAATCACAAGATGAAACACTTTAATAATGTTGAAAGTGCCATCATTTCCAAAATAGAACTCCTTTTTCTGTTTTTAATCTTCTGCTATCACTTCTTTGATAGTATCATCTGTATAGTAATATAACACAGAATGTGGAAATAGAAAAAAATTATCAAGCGATCACAAGATCTGGAATGGTTTGTGAGAAAATTCTTCTAGTTTCCCACAGAGCTTCATGATGAAAGAGAGATGTTCTGCTCTGAAACAAGGAAAACACACTGTTCACATTCCTTCTTGGAATTTCTTCAATCTAAACAGTTTACTTTCCGTGAGTTTTAGTCTGAAGATATATATACTGCTATGCATGGATGTATATACTGATGTGCATGGACATGACAGCTCTTGTATTTCCTAGTGTTTGAGATTCTACCCTAGAGTAATCTAGGAGAGGAAGGAGAGAGGGTGGTTTTGCAGCGACTGACAACTCATGCTATTCTAGGTAAATATGCTATGGCTTCCAGCAAAGTTCCTTTAAACCAGAGACACTATAATCTTTGGCTGACATATACTGCCACAACTTTGCAAAGTTAACTGTGATTTGCCATTCTATTTGCCTTTCTGACCCACATATTTTATGGTGAACTGTGCTTCTTGGGTTGAATTGCCCATTGTGCAGAAAAAAATAAACAAGATAAAGTCACGATTTCAAAGTATCTACCCTTAACTCCCACTATGCTCCAAGGAGAGACAAAAGTTCTCCCCTAAGCTCCTGGCAAAGGATCAGAGCTACTCACCATCATTGCAGCCTGAAGAAGAAAAGGTATGTACCCAGAAGACTACACATAACAAGATGAAATTACGCACAGTACCTGAGCTCATCTAACAGATTGCCACTGCTGCTGGAAAGAGCATTAGACTGGTTTAATCCATGTAGTATAATTTCATTCTTCATGGAATAGATGTGCAGCAGTAATAAAGCTTACTAAAAATTTGCAGCTCAGTCATTTCACACAGATAGAAAACAGGAATGTAAGTGAGGGTGAATGGCATCTCTTATAATCCATAGCTCGGATTTTTTTTTTTCCCTTTGTTGCAATCTTTAAAAGAAGCTGGTTCTGCTAAACTCAGCAGAGAATTATCAGATACAGGAAAGACTTATATCTTTTTTTCATTTTAAAATTTTATCCATTTTCCTTTTGTGAGGAAGATACAATTTCCTCACCAATATTTCTATACCATAATTTCTATCATTTTGCTTTTATTTTCCTCATTACTAAACATAACTTTGTAAGAGCATACATATAGAAACAACAGAATGCTCATAGTATTCCACATTGCTCCCAAGTCCTACATACACAGTAAAAGGCTATTCACATTAGGTATTAACTCTTGGGGAGTATGCAAGCTCAGTAGGTCCTAATGCTGCTAAGCCACAGGGTAATGCTGTGTTCTTGGGGATACTCTACTATATGCTGTTCTTCTCTAGATAGCCATATTTCATTAAGATCAACGTGATGGTACAAAGATTTCTCCTTAGGCTTCCACTGCCATGGATGCATTTGGTCAACCTCTACTTGTACGCAATTGCTACATCAAAGTGATTTGGAGGATTCTGCAAATATCAGTCATGCCTGAAATCAATCATTTTTCATAGTTCCACTTCCTTTCTCCTTTTGTAAATTCTTACATTCACAAAAATAATGGCCTACATTCGGATGGCCTGAATTCTCTGTGCCTTGTATGTCTTGTTGGCAATTGTCAAGTTTTCTTTGCCTCAAGGCTTGTTCCACTTACATTGCATTAGAAAATATCAATCCTATGTAAACTTCCCTATAAGCTTTGAGACCCTAAAGGTTTCAAAACAGCTGGGAATAGAGGCATTTCAGAGACTGGAGACACTACAACATCTTTTCATTTATTTAAAGTTAGCTTTCAGGATCTTATACTTGTTTTATTGGCCACAGTATATACTAAAACCACATCTACTAAATGTATTTTTTTCTCGCTTTTTATGAGATCCACTATCCTCATACCTTTTAGAAGGCATATCGCTAACAGCTTATGATGAGTCTCTTTAAGCTCAGCAGACAGAATTCTTCAGACAGCAGATGGAATTTTGGGGCCAAAGATTAGGAGTTTAATTCTGTTGTCATATGTCAACTGTCAACAGTGCAGACAGCACAGAATAGATAACTTTCAAATCTTCATCCTTCAATACACCTTTTAGCTGACAAATAAATGAAGCTGGAAGCTGTGGGAAACCTCAAATAAAGACAAAAACTGTATATTTTATAAATAACTGGCTCGATTCAGGTGCAAAGTAACCCAGAAAGGGACTGAAAGGGAAAGGGTATTCACTGAAAATAAATTGGGAAAGATAAGAGTATTAATTTGGAAGTCAAATCAAATGTAAGAAATCACCTAATATTTTCCTGTGGATATAAATCACCAGTTCTGTCTTGAGATAAAGACGGCTACATACTTTCTTCTACTTTCTACTAAAAACTGACTATTTATATGAATAGAACTTGCTATCCTAATGAAAACTGCAACAAATCTAACTAAGAATTGAGCAACACTCTCTTCAAATCTGGAATAGAAATAAATTCATTAATGAATTAACAATATGGAATATATTCAACAAATTCAATTACTAAAAAGACCACAAGCAAAACTGAACTCATGATGTTATCCAAGTTAGTATGAGTCTCCTGAAAAACTAATCCAAGAGATCTGAAAAGCAGAGCTTCCCTCTGGCATTTTGAGGCTGCAACTGCACCATATTAGGATGCTATTTTTCAGGCACTAGGAAAAATAACTCTTATTCTATCTAAACATCTCCTGAGATACAAACTGGCTTGCAACTATTAATAGCCCCTTTCTTGATGGAGTAGTTTTACAGACACTTAAAACTCATGGTTAACACTAAGTTAGCCATTTCTAGAAATACACCTGTGCAAAGAGCAATTTGTCAAAAAACTTCATTCTTACTGGAAGATTGTAGTAGCAGTTGTAAATAAGCACGTATTAAAAATAAATTTTTTAAAAAAGAGTTTTTCAGTGTGAGCCTATATGATGTTCAAAGCAGGCCAGGACAGTGACCACGATGCTGAAAGCCTCCTTCTCAGATGCTCACGTAAAGAAAACTCAGCTCTGTGCTGAGTGGGAATCAGAGCTGCCAATCCAGAAACCACATCCTTGCCATTTGAATTAACCTCTCAGGCCACTGAGAACCCGTGGCTCTCAGTTTGTTACAGCTGAGGATAATTCTTTCTGGTTTTTTTTTTGTTTTTTTTTTTTTGGTGGTGGTGGTTTGTTTTTTAAAAAGAACTTTTCATATTGCCCTGTGTACACCACAGGAAAGAACAACTTTTTGTGTATTTATGGAGACCTAACTTCACAGCAGAGACCCCAGCTTTTTCCTTCATAAGTGTTTCTACAAAACTGTTCTAAACAAAATGGGGACTCATCTCTCTTACTCTGCTAATATGAGTATGTTTGATCCTACACCTGTTGATCATGCCTCAGATACCTCTCTTTCACTGCATGCTCATGGTATCTTATCTCTACCAGCACAAACTGCTGATAGAAGGACCTCAGCTGGAAAGGAGAGGCATCAGTGTCATGGCCTGTCATCTTTCACTACACCTTAGTAAGATGTTCCTGAAGCTTAACCTGCCCAATTTCATTTTTTATATGTCTATTTTGTCTTTCTTTTCTTTTTCCTCTCAAGTTTTCCATGTTTACATTTATATTTCCATTACCTAAACAATTTTTAAAGCAGTCATGACCCCTCTTGGTTCTCTAATTTGCTTTGAGGAACCAAAAGTAATTTTGTTTGCTTGATCAGATAACAGTCACTGTGAAGGACTCTAGTAATAAAGCCTTCTTAGGCAGCAGTTATGCAATAATTTGAGGTTTAAATTTCAGACATAGAAAGCCCTTGTCACATAAGCAGGAATAGATGCAGCAACACCACTTGTAAAATTAGGTGAAATTTTTTTCCATAGAGGACACATTTGGTTTTACAACTCTGAATATGTGAAACCAATAAAACAGGATTTTTTTTTTGCTTTTGCACTATTATTGTTACAGTGCTTCTCTGTCACTTTCTGCCAATGCCAGTTTTATTTTATAGCTTTAACCAATATTTCGCAGAGTAGAACATGCATATTCTATCTCTGACAAGATTAGTTCATAAAAGGCAGATATTTTCCTTCATTTTTATCGCTCTGCAGCCAGTGCAAGGTATAGTTTTTTACGCCGTGAGATGAGAGAAAATTTTGCTTTGCTCAACCTACCACTACTAATCTGGTTAAGCTTTTCATTTAGAAAGATAGACCATTTCAAACAGCATTTTATCTCCTTTTTAGAGAAGGGCCTGCTGGTTCCTTTATTTTTACCTTCTAAGTTTAGGAAGAAAAAAATAAAGCACCATTGCAAAACAGTGTTAACCAAGGATTTCTGACCACTTTTGCAGTTTTATTTAGGGTAAGGCTTACTCCTAGCAGAAGCTAAATTCACAAGACCTTTGGGTGCCATAATGTGGGTTGATACGAGGGGTATAGGAGCTCTGCTGCTGCCACCACATGACGCATTTCTACAGTTTTGTCAAGTCCTACAAAGCTAAACAAGATTATTTTTGTAAGCTCAAGACAGGGAAAAAAAATTAAGTGATCTCACCTTATGGCAAGGTGCGTTTTTTTTTGCATCAGATGAAATTTCCAGATGCAAAGCCTTGCACGGCATGAAACCGCTCTTCACTCACATGGGTATTTCCACACAGCGCAGATAAGCACTGCTCCAGGAAATGAAAGGAGGAACGAGCCTTTCACTTCTCCTCCAACAGCAGCAGGGAAAGTTATTTGCAGTCTGGTGTCAAACAGCTCACTGCAGAAACAGCAGCTTCCTTCCACCCATCCCAAAGGAGGAGCCAGGAAGAAGTGGCTATTTAACTAACGAGGACCATGTAGCTGAAATTACAGTAATTGCCTGAGTAATGATTAATGGTGGTGGAGATAGCTCACAGCTAATGAAGTCTCAGTATCACTGAAGTTTCTAGCATCACAAGGGTTTGCTGAGTTTTCCAGCTCAGGCTATGTATCAGGGTTTTGCACGCTCCTGAGAAAGGAAAGGAGAGTAGAACTTACATGGCAAAAACAGGATTAATTAACTGAGAATGCATAGCACATAAAGCACAGTCATAAAATGGCACTGCTTGGTAAGTAACTAAAAGTCGTGAAGAAAATAGGCAATTAGGTTGGATTTTCCTGTGCACAACAATTTAAATATAAACATATGTGTTTAAGTTCAGAAATTCAGGGCTATGTATATATATACAAACAGGCGGAAATTTATGTATTCTTAGCTTATCAGGCAAAATAGGTGCAAATGAGCAGTTGCAATTAGTGGGACAAGGAACTGACTCTGTGTCAGCCAGGAATTAGCAAAATGAACTTCTGAGCTAAAAATAGCAACTGGTTTTCAGAAATCACGATGTAGTTTTCTAGGTTGTAGGGGCCCGAATCTGGAGCAGACTAACATGAGCACAGGAGGCGTAGTAAAACACTCAGTAGCAATCTCAGTCACTGCAAATGAGAGAAAGCCAAGTCTCCACGTAGTTTTCTGGTGTCCTGTTGGTAAGCAGCAGTTGGGCGGGAGGGTGCCTCAAGAAAGCACATCTCAGAAACTCAGCACAACTCAGAAACTCAGGATCACAAATTAAATAAATAAATAAAACCAGAATAAAAAGAGGGGAAAAAAAAAAAAAAGTAGGCCATTGAAGCACATGGCAACTGATGACTCCTCTTGATTCATCATTTGCTGTGAGAGGAGTGAGAGAGGAATAAAACTGTACTTCTAGGCAGCAGGCATCCCTTAGTTCTGCAGGGCTCCTTTAGAGTACTCTTGTCTTTCTGTCTTTCTGTCTTCTTTTTCTCCTTGAGGACAGCAGTTTTCTAGAGGGTATTCAAGGAAGATTTTCTCTTGCTCAGCTCAGGGATATCCATGGCCTCCAACCCAGAATTAAGTGTGGAGGTTACCATGATAAGGAACCCTTAGGGAGGCAGATTCCATCTCTACACAGCTGTTGGCTTTACCATGTTCAGTATTTCAAAGTATGTTACTTCTGGATATTGAAGATCTGTAAACCTACAGAAACGAAGCAGTCTCCTTTTAGAAGTTAGCATCTCTGGCTCCAGCTCCTCATACAAGTCCCTGTCATCTCACTGCATTCACACTGCCCAGCTTGTTCCTTTGATCCCAGCATTCACTGCTGCTCCTCTGCAGAAATCCTATGGCAAATTTGCAGAAAACTTCCTGAGATCAAACCGGCAGAAGGAACCAACATTGAGATTAGCTATTATTCTCACAGTTCAACCTCTGCTAAACACTTGGTGGCTAAAGCAATATACTCGCTTGCAAAGCTGAACCAGGCAAGTAAAGGAGAATAACAACATCTTTACATTTCCAACACAACTGGATCTTTAATGTATCATCATCTGCTAGCAATGACTATTCAAAACTTACATTTCTATGTTACTATTACTTCTCCATCATTGCAGTTGTTCTCTAAAATTGGACTATAGAAATGATTTATTCTGTCTTATATGCTCTTGGTAAAGAAAGAAAATGATAGAACCTAAACACTTCTATTTTGCCCTCTAAACTATAAATATATGCAGGGAAGATTTATCTGATTTATTTGATTTGAAAAATCAAAAGATGTAAAAATTAGAATAGAGTAATAGGGAAAGAAGAAAGAAAAGAAGAATGAAAAGAGAGATTGGTAAAGCAAAGGAGCATAGCAATTTTCTATAAACCATTATGAAGTCAAAATGAAAGACATAATCATAGACTCCCTCCCTGCTTGACATCACCTACGTGTCTAACTAAACAAGAGTCAATTATAGCTCCTTTAAATGGGTCATCAGTTAAACAAAGAGCATGTAAATGGAAAAATAATTTTCTGGCTATTCAGGCAAAATATAGATTTTTTATTCATGATACCCTCTGGATGACAATAAAAGCAAGATTGGAAAATCTGTCATTTAAAAAAAAAACATGGAGCTTTCCTTTGTTTCTTAAAACTAACCCCATTACTTAAATACAATCTTTATTTAATTTCCCATAACAAGAGAAATTCATTAGTTTCTAATGAGGCAGGTTGCATCCAAACTGTTTACTTTTAAAATATCATTTATGTTACATTTAGGAAAAAAATACTGGATAGATTTTACCTTTTATTACTTTTCCATGGGATGATTAAAGTGTCTTCTCTTGACAAGGGCTTGCTCTGAAGACACAAAAAAGCAAGTGTCTTTCTTTTTTTAATAATATGGACTTTTATAGGTATTATAACTATATGTTAGGATTTTGTGCTTAAGTCTCATGTATATATATTCAAAAGCTTCTTGTCAAGTAAGATTTAATCAATACCACAAGCTCAGGGATACTTCAAGGAGACCCATGAGAGGGTTTTCTACATTCTGAATTGACTAACCTTCAAGGAGCAGAAACCAAATTACCAGAAGTCAACATCCAAATTAGCTGCTATTCATATAACCCAGTTTCAGCTGAGACTCAGCTGCAAAAACAGTATACTTAGATGCACATATGAACTATCATAGGCAAGTAAAAACAATAATGAATAGCAGAGCATAAAATCAGACACCGGAAACCCATACTTCTTAAAATTGCAATGAATTCCTTATCAGTGTCCTAGGATTTTTGTTTTGTTTGCTTTACCACAGCTAAGTCTGTATGGCTGCTATGCTTATGATTTCCATAACAACAAAAAACATTGTTTAAGTTTTTGAGAGGAAAGAAGACGGTAAGTATTACAAAAAGAAAAGAAAATGAGAAAAGAGAAAAGAAAAGCTTTCCTCTTATATTTTGTTCTTGTTTGTGGGGCTGTGGGGAAGAGATACTGATCTCTACAATCAAGAATTTGGGATCATGTAACATCTAGAGACAGTCTGCTTCCCTGGCTAGTTCTGGGGTGCATGTGAAAGAAGTAATTTCCAGTTGTCATAGCACAACTGGAAACAATTTCTGACATCAAGTCAGCACCTTCCCAATGAAAAATAACCTTCATTTCTGACAAAAAAATAAACATACCTTTCCTGTTATAACTCTTCCTGACTTTGGTAAATCAGATTTTAGCTTTTAACCCTGTTTCCATCCCAGAAGGTTTCCTCTCTTTGCTGTCTGCAGTCCCATTACTGCAATTGACTTGGCAATCAGCAGCCCTAATGAGTTTTGCCCCTTCTCAACACTTTGGACTCACACATCACGTTTGCATCCATCTGCCTCTGAGAGCAAATACTGAGAGAAAGCAGAAATAAATAAAAAAGGAGAAGAAAGTTTCCACAAGCAACCCACCAGTTATTACCTCCCAAAGATTCAGTCTACAAGCGAGAGTGTAATTACTTACTGTGGACACTAAAGAAAATCATCTCTTCCAGGCACTGGTTAAAGTGAGGATAAGGCTCTACTTGGCAGCATCAGCTCCAGCACTTCAGCTGGGCTATGACTGCTGCTGTTAAAAGACTTTGATTTGGCTAATCACCACCATTTTCCTAGTACATTAACGACAGGCTCTGAGCAGAACAAATTCGTCCCTGATGGTGCTTTGCAGCATCTACTTTCAAATAGTACCAGTAGAGGCCTGAAAAATGTGATTGATATGAAATTAGGAGCCTCTGTCAGGACCATGGAACAACCTGCAAGTGGGCACCAGAAACGAAAAGGGATAATGAGAACTTCCTGGCGAGCTGGCACTTAGCAATTAGCTAATTAAACACCCATTCAATAATTTTACTTAATATGATTTTTGTATTCTCTTTCTAAGGGACTTCTCTGGTAGACTTTGTCTTAAAATATTTACAATGCAGCATGAAAAAAAAATATGAGAAATACCTTGCAAGTGATAAACAGGTTGGATTCTGCCTTAACCCCTGGCTGTGTCAGAAGATGGGTGGAACAGAATTGAGTATGGCCATTTCATTAGCAATACTTATCATCCTCTTCCCTGTCTTTGTACAGGTGGTGCCTAGGATTTTCTGGGAAAAAATGTGCTCAAAGCAACCAGGCCACTGCTCTCCTTACCTATGCATTGGTGTGGCCTTGGAGGTGGTCAGGACGCAAGAGACATATTGCTCTTGCAATATATGCTTTTTGCCGACTTTAGTTTACCAGTACATCACTGCTTTAACTTCCTTTTCTCTGTGTTACAGGGAGGAGGAAAGGAAAAGGGTGTGGTGGTACAACAGCTTCCCATGGCTTACAGCTTGCACCATGTCTACAGGAGTCGTTTGAAGCCAAGAAAACAAACAACAAAAAAAAAAATCCCCAAAAATAGGATTAACTGTTCATCTGTCTTCTTTATATTCTTTCAGCTAAATCCAATCAGGAGGAATGTGAATTTTAAAAACATTTGCTAACAACAAACTATTTTCACTGATGGAATGAGAAATATTGAGTAGTGTTGCAGCTAAGTGATTCTTAGTGCAGTATGCACTAATTTTTAAAACTGCACGAATGCCTACCGAGTATAAAACTACACACCCTGGGCTTCCAAGTGCATGCATTAACATGAGAACACCTGATACCACAATAAAACTCAGTAAGGTCTTTGTACTGCAGCCCTTACCCAGGCACCTTTCAGAAGACATTGGCCCTCTCAAACGAGGCTATTCATGTCCAGCCCTGTCCCTCTTAGTGCAGCTTGGCGTGCCCTCTACTAACTGCAAACTGCTAAGTGTGTCCAAAATACCAGGGAAAGATCACTTTGATTCTGAACCTTGTTCAAGCTAACCTTAACAAACCTCATGGCCTGTGAGGGCCCTCAGCCACTCCGCCATAGCCACATACCCACCATCCAAAAAGACAGCCAAATAGCGGACAACTACCCAAAATCAGTGACATGAGACACAAAGTACCTCACGCCATGGGTAGAGGGACTAATGGTTTGCCAAACCTGGGTCTTTTCAGCTGCCTCCAGAAAATCATAGTGATAGTTCCCTGCTGTGTTTTGCTGGTATCAGCAGAAGTTTTAGGGCATTGGGCCTGCCACTGTGGATCTCTTGTGGCATCCTGCAGGCTGTAGAGCAGTAGATTTCTCTCTCGAGGTAGTTTAGGAACTGAGAGGTCTCCCAAAGATGACCAGCTTCAGCAGCGCTTGTCTCAAACCTGCGCTAATCCTGCTGTGGGCCTGCTGCATGGAGCAGAGGACGCAAGCAGATATAAAGCCACCTTTGTAGTTTGCTTCTTTTATCAAGTGAACCAGAGATGCCAGGGCTGCAGCCATTCCATTAAATTACATATATTTTAAAGTTATTACTCTCTGGAAATTTGCATAAACACTTCATGCATATTTTATTGCAAAACTGACAAAGCGCATTTACAGAAAAGTGGTATGAAACAGCTGAATAGTTTTGGGAAAAAAATATATGCAGTCCAATTATGATCACTTTCACTTAGTGATATGAGATAATGAGTTAGAAAAATGATGGTATGAATGTTATCTGCTCTTCAAGGACAAAGCTTGTGCAGCTACAAAGACAAAATATCATTTTAAATGAGAGAAAAATTATCTGACTTTCTCTTCTTTTAAAGATCCTCAAAATAAAGAGAAGTTACAGTTTCTTCAATGATAAACATTAAAAAAAAGGAGTAGATAAGGACTATATTTCTATATTTCGCATATGGGCTTTATTGTGCCTTGAAAAAGAAAAATAAAAATTACCAGTTTTCCTCCTTCCCTGCCTCCTCATTACTCACTCAGAGACAAAGTGAGGTTTTACAGTTGTATTTTTAAAAAGATGCATGAGTGCACACACATGCACACAGGCCTACCTCTTTCTGGAATTTAATACTGAATTATGGATTTTTACTTTGGTCTTTAAATACTTACCATGGAGGAGAAGCATTTGGGAGAAACTGGTATTTTTGTAGTCCAAGCTCCATTTTAAATAACACTTCAGTAAGAAGTGCCTTTTTTCCTGGGATTTGAAACTTTTCAGTGTGCTAACCAGCTGCTTTACACAAAACCTGCATGCTAAAAAACAGGTTTAAATACTAAATGCAAAAAGGTAAAGCATAGAAGTTTTACTTAAAATGTGCATAAACATCTGGAACATGTGTTTATGATCCTGAATGCAGGTGGCTATTGCTGTCATAGGAGGGAGAGAATTCAACTGCGTGAAGATATTTCACTCCAATCCCTACTACATGTGTTCCTCCCATGGATGAGGTTTCTACATCCCAGCCCACGAGCCCCAGCAAGGACAAGAGCACAGGACTCACCTTTATCTAGAGCCAAAAATGAAGACGTTCTGCCACCAAAGCATAAGTCATTGCAACCTGCCTTCCTACCATATGCCTATCAAAAACTTAAGTGGAGAAGCCCACACCACTTTCTAAATCACAAGGATGCTGGTACAGATTGTTCTGTTATGCTTTCAGAGAGTTTTGAAGCTGCCTGTGTGAATCAGGTCTGCAGTTAAGTTTTATGTATTTTTTTATCAAAACAAAGATAATAGCTTTCCAGCTTTATGATCGAAATAATGAATGCGAAAATAATAATCACAGGGCATGACACTTTTGGAACCAGTAGATTTTCATGTATATTATGAAAATAGGCAAAGAATAACGTTTTTGTTTATAAACAGCAAAATTTCACACCACTTTGCATAATGAAGAGATCTTCTGTACCTCCCTTTTTCATGTGCATCAGTTTTTCTTAGCACCTTCAATAGAGTGGAACAAGCTTAGAATTATCTTCAATATAATAACATAATGATGAATGAACCTTGAACTTTAATAATTATGCTTGAAAGTGGTGTATCTTCAGATTAGTAAAGCATCTTTACTAGAATAATAAAAAGTGAAGCAAATAATTTAGTCTTCAAATGCAGAATAAGATGCCATCAAATTTCTCTAGTTTTCTGGAACACTACAACAAACTCCTTGGATTTTTTTAATTTCTCTTCCTCACTTCTTTTTTTGTTTCTTATTCTCGTAGCTTTTCTCTCTCCCACATACCTCTTACAACACCCTTCATTTCCTGAAATCTTAACTTATCTCCATCCTTCCTCTCCCTTCTTTTCCAGTACTCCTCCAAATGTTTTGGATTGTCCTTCCATTTCAGTCTTGATTTTCAGCTTTTCTACTCTAATGCTTCTATACTGATCAGGATTCTTTAAAATTATATATAAAGAAGCTACTCTGTCTTCCATTACTTCTTGATTGACTTTAATACACTGATCATAGTCTTAAGATTTTGCTCATTAGAAACATTCTGCTTTCTTCAGCATTCTTTTAGTGGCCCATTCTCCAAAGATAAACAGTCCTGAGAAATGCACAATTTCTCTAGTCTATCATGGTATCTCTTAAATATCTCTCTGCTGAACCTTCGTCTTAGTTCTGCATTTTTGTTCCTATCCAGTCTTCCTGCTCGATCTTAAGCACAATCATTTAAAGCTTTAAGTTTTTTTATATCCTGGCACATATTTTGACCTGCTTTCACACAAGTACCAAGGGGACTCGAGATGAGTATTCACTCCCTTGTTCTACAGCGTGTACACAAGATACACGTTGAACATCCATGGAAGACACCCTGCAATGTGTTAGGCCTAATGAATATGCACACCCACATATTTGTTGAAGTGTCTCTATCCTTTATTAAAAAGGCAAATCGCTGTGTACTGATTCTCCAGACAACAACAAACTTCTGCATACAGTGGTTCCTCTTCCAGCTCCTTCAGTCTGCGATATGCCCAGAGGTCCTTCTGCATCCAGAAGAGGTGACTCCTACCAGCATGGTTTTTATAGCCATTCAGTTTTCCTTATCATGACACCTTATACTTGCTAATAAATAATTTCACTCAGGTGAAAGGTTAAATCCACTCAGGGGTTTATGGGTTTTATTATTTACTGTTGCTGACACTGTGTCAGTAATATTTGGGATTTTAGGTCAGTATGTGAGTAGAAACACAACAAAAAAAGACAAATGAGATGGACGATGAAAACTGAGTTTGCAGTTGCTAAAGCTACATAAAGATAATTCACAATCTTATATTAGATAAGTGAAGCACAGACAACCATTCACAGCACTACCAAAGTCAGTTTAAGGAATAAAAAATTACTTTCTTCTTTTGCCTTCACTATGATTTTTTAGCATGCTTTATATAGAGATTTACTTATTTTCTGTAACTAAGTAGTACAAAATACATGCATATGTCTCCACATATATATATCTGCATTTTTTTATACTAAAAAGTGACCCCTACTCATTAATGGATCCTACTCAGCTGTTTTTATTTTATCCTTACTATGGAGATAGAAATAAATGAGTATCCAAATTTTTCTGAGGTACTTTTAGTCATCTACACTCCATTTGAACAAAGAATCTTCTCAGCTTGCTCCTATAAAATGTCATCTGAGGATATAGTTACATGGAAGAGAGTCTCATCCATAGCTTGAGCTAACCAGCTTGAGCTTTAGGCTGCAAAAGATAAAATACTGTTAGTGTGCCTTGAAACTAAGCTAATGAATTCTGCTGAGAGACAGGAGATATTAGCATAGCAATGAACTCAAACTAATGTGATTAAATAGGTTTAAGTTCAAAGCTAACTTTATTCTGTGAGTTGAGAAAGCTGGCTGCAATCTGTTACGTAGTTACTTCTTGAGTTTCACTTTATCATGAGCCATTTTGAAGTATCCTTATTTTCTAACACCAAAATATTCCACACACTGAATTCTGAAAAAAACACAGCATCTGAAGTAGCCTTGAGTGGATATCCTCCTTGTGAGAGGCCTGAACAGCTTGAGAAAGGTTTGCATTGAATATTTGGACTATAAAGCTTCTACATCAAAATATTCTCATGTTAATATAACAGAAATTTTCACTTTATGCTATCTGAGGGAAGGCGGTTAGACTTCGTGGAGGGCTTACATGATTTTTATAAACCTCTTGGAAGTCTTGCTATGATGGACATATTTTTATGGGAAGAATAAATGTGACCATTCACTATTCTAGACAAGTATACGTGTGAACTGATAACACTTGAAAGAAAAGAAAATGTAGGACTCCAGGGACTAATGTGAAAATGATTGCAACTTTACACCTGAACGAAGATAAATAGGTTTTACATTAGATATACTCATCTCATTCTCGCTAAGTGATGAACAACTTTGCTATTTATCTCCACAAACTAGCTAACAGGCTAACAAGAGGAGAGAATTTTTTAAAAAAATATGAGGTATCCAAAAGCATCTGACTGAATCATCCAATTGTGGAGGTTACACTAATTCCTTAACTTCATAAAATTAAGAAGTAGATGAGGCCTGCCATCATTTCATATTTCACATATATTTGTCAGACAAATGGATAGCTTAATATATTGCTCTTTCACTGAACAAATCTTTTGTGTAGGCTTACATTATTTTCAGTTTAAGGAGCCTGAAAATTGAAAACTGTCTTTGACCAGCTAATACTTTCCTAGTATCTTGGGGAGTCAAAGTAATTGATGAAGGTTTTGGTGGAATTCAATCATCAAATATTACCTTTGAAGAAACGTGCTGTCATTTCCCAGGTAGTACAATTAATTTCATGATGATACTTTGCTAAGCAGAACTAATAACTGATAAAATTTGTACATCTTTTCCTGTCCCACACAGTCTAGGTTTTCCTTCCAGAGATTAGTCTCACCTTAATCTCTGATTTGTGTGTCTGACTGAATGGTACTGTGGGGCATTGCCAGCCAGAGCATGGCTCAGGTCCTACCAGGCAAAGCCAGATGCTCTGCAGCTGCGGCCAGATGTTGGACACCATTAGTCCCTGACTTTCACTAACTCTCTGTGCAAAGGTGGTGTTCAAGCAATATATAATATAAAAATATTTTTAAAGCTATATAAAAAGCAGCCTGGTTTACAGCTGTGTAAGCTCACAAATACAGCACCTCTTTTGAAAACTTGGCAACTGCTTTAAAAGAAAGGGTAAGAGCTTGGCCACTGAAAAATCCTGGAATTGCAAGCCCATTTCTTTGTTCTATCTCAGAAGTGGTTGAGGTCTTAGAACAGGGAAAAAAAAAAAAAAACAAACACTAAACCATACTTTGATTTAAACATATGCAAATTGAGAAGAAATTGAATAAACCTCCTTCCTGAGCACTCTGCGAGAATGCCTAAACCTTTTTCAAATGTGGGAATAGTTAAAAAAAAAAAAATCAGTATGTAGGCCTAATAGTTGGCATATTCTTAATTACGAAATACTACATCTGTTCACTTGTGGTTGCATTATCTTTCTTCCTCTTCTCATCTTCAGCCTGCCTTTTAGCTTCAATAGTCATCTTAAAGTGGTTATTCAATCAAAAATGGCTCACTTTATGATTTCAAGTGTCTCATGAAGTCAAGAGCATTTAGTTTGTGCTCTCTTCACCAAAGATTGAGGCAACATGGGAAATGTTGAATTACACGTAAAAAATAATCATCAACATTATAACATTTTGGATGATAGCTTTTCGCTAATGCATCTTCATGAGAAATCTGCCACCAAGTAGTGAGTCTATGCTCAGTAATTGCCACCTTCCCCCATGGCAATTTCAAGAAATACAGCCTTGAAAGGCATTTGGGGTATTTTTTTTTCCAGTTTTGAGATAAAATTTTGATTTAAAGGGAGGAAGAGAAATCACTCCAGAAACTACTCCACGAACAGATAATACTTGGTAATACTTAAGGGATGAGAATCTGCAAGCCACTGATAAGCTCATGTGCCCGCCAGCTACCAGTCCTACAAGCAACCATTTAGCCTGTAAATAATTTGTTGCTGTTGCTACTAGTAGGCCATAAGCCTTGCACCAAATTTGCAAGGCCTCAGGACTGAGGCTGCTCTTGCTCTGCCTGCAGTTTTGTGCAACTTGCTTAAGCAATTTTGCGGCAACGATGTTCGCAAAGAGAAGAAATCGCTACCACGAATACGATACCTTGGCTGGGGAGGGACGCCAGATGCTGACAGATCCCTGTGACACCACCACGAGAGTGAAGTCACCAACCTCAGGACCCAGAAGTGCTGGGGAGAGCACAATGTGACAGGACAAAAAGGAAGAAACTAACTAGTATGCCCATTAAAAATGTAACTGTGTTATTACTTCTCTTACTGAGAGTACGTTTTTTCCCCATAGGGAAGTATTCTAACTATATTACTTCTTTTTCAGTACTAATTAGATCTAGACTAATAGTGATTCTTTATTAGACTGTTAAAGTTTCAACAGTACTTACTATTGAATTCTTGGCTTTATATATAAGTTGTTTTTCTTCTTCTCCCATAAAGAAGACCTTGAGTGTAATGTATGTGTTGACCTGACACTGGGCCATCACATTTCTCTGTTAGATACAAGTTCAGACAAAGCACCCGCAGTAAAAGTGTCCCCAGGAGACCAGTTATTTAAGAACAATAAAATGGAAACTACAAAGGCAAAGAATTTTCACAGGAAGCCCCAACCGTTGCCAAGACCTAAATCTTTTTCATATAGCATTTCCTGTTCCCCTATATACTGTGCTTTTTATATATATGTATACTATCTATCAGGAAACCCCTGTGTTAGTGCTAAAAAGGATCTTCTCAGAGTCGGTGAGTCAAAATGATATCTGACCTGCAGTCTATTTATGTGCACTGACAGTGCTTGCTCCTCACATTTATGATCCTTTCATAAGATTACTTTGAGCACTCAGGCCACATTTTTTGTTCAGGAGTAAGAGAATGAGACAGGCAGTACGGAGAGCTGGTGGGACAGTCATCACTAAATGTAATTTGGTGCTTTTTGTACACAGCTGGCAAGCAGCCTGGCTGATAAATTGGAGATTTAATATGTTCGCACTCTTTGCTGAAATCTGATTTAATGATTGTCTTCTGGCAACAGTCTTTCTTTTTGAAGTACCTTCAAATCTCTGGCCCATTGACTCAGCTCCTTTTTTAAAATTTTCTAGCCAAAGATGCTGTTGTTATCATCAGACAGCAGAGTTTTGTCACCAAATCCAGCAGAAAGGTCATTTTTAGCTCAGTATTTCATAATCACTAGTATCTGCTGAAAAAGTACCTAGGGAAATGAGGTCTTTCTGTATCTTTCACATTGCTTTAGGCATCCAGGCTGTCCTTAAGGTTGATGCACTTCACGCTTTTCCTGCCTCAAGCCTTTGGCACTACCAAAGCAATGCACAACAACTTTGGGTGTTATCTCCTGCACCTCAGAATGGGCAAGAAGCTTTGAGCTGAAGTCAGTGAACTATCTTCTGCAGAGTTCCTGAGGTTAGGATGGATTTTGATGCCATGAGGCTCTGAGACAAGCCTTGTTTCAAGCCTATTAGACCCTGTATCTTTTATTTTTTTGTCCTCTGTCAGTTTCAGTAGACTTCTACTTGCTTCAGAGAAGTCTGGATTGTCATGGCCAGGCCACAATGCTTGTCCTGGACGTGTGCTCCAAAGCTTAGCCACCCATGCTGCTAACTTGTGGTCACTTATTTCCCCCTGGAACTCAGCTTGCTTAAGTTATAGTCACTGATTGCTTTCCTTAAACTTCTTTTTTTAAGACTTTTCAGCTCCTATCATTTTTCCTATAAGGTCATACAGACAAGATGCTATCTCATCTTGACTATCACCACATCCTGCTGGCTTTCCATCCGGCTAGACAGAAACACAAACATGCCTTTGCTTTTTGTGTCTAGCTCACATGACATCAGAAAACCTTCCAGCTAGTGGCTTCCTCTAACTCTCAATTCCCAGATTACTAAGGAAAGTTCTTAAGGCAAATGGTAAATTTGATAGCAATTAGCAATGACACAGTGGTGCTTGCTCTGGAACTGATTCATGGATTTTGATCCTAGGTGTTGCTTAAGCCTAAAATATAATTTATTTTAAAAAAAGAAGACTAGAAACACATGACTGACAGCACATGGTAATGTATGAACAGAATTGCAGTGATTTGTCTGCAGTAGCTACTTTATAGAAAGGAGTGGGGTTTTCTTTTATTTCAACTCTAACTAGGACTGGTGTTCAAAGACCAGCAAACAACCAAATGACCAGAAAGCTTCTCTATTAACGAACTTCTTTTTCAGTAGCTTAAGATCCAAACAGCCTGAATTCTTTAAGCTCAAATCAATGAACCTCAAGGACGTCAAAGTAGTGCTAAGAAAATAAGACTAAATTCAGCCTCGAGTAGGCACCTGAAGTGGAAGGCATTTGTCTACAGTCCTTTAAATCTCCATCCCTACTCCACAGTTCTAATAGGGTTGACTCCATCCTTCTTCCTCCGTATCTGGTGCTGACAAATAGTCACAGCCATGACACAGGAGCAGAGCACAAGGACTCATAAATAACATGAATGACTCTATCATGCTGCTGCTGCTGCACAACCTGCTCGCTCCAGGTGATGGTTGCTGGAAGCACTTAAAAGAACCAATTCCTTTATCTCCTTCTCAAGACTTTCAGGACAAGCTGGGTACTATCAAACCCAGCCCTTTCCCCAGTACCAAGATTTCAGTCTTTATTCCAGAATGTTATTTTTTTTCCCACCTTGGGCAAAAAATCTACACTTCTTCATAAAAATAATGTCTGCATAAGTTAACTCCTTGTGCCTCGACCACACCTCCTCATGATGCCAGCCACCGTTGTCTGGTGCCCTGGCTCTGACTGCATCTGCTTCCTGCCCACCTGACAATGGAGTTGTTGGAGCAGCACCACAGTTCCCATTGCACTGTGAACTCCAAAGGCACTAAGTATTTCAATTCATCCCATATGCCATCAAAGAAAAGCTGTCAACCCTTATGAGGATATGTTTTCTGAACATCCACACACTTATTTTCTGGGGGTGCGGCATGCATGTATGTGAAAAGATACACTGAAAACTGCTGTGAGTTTTGGGGAAACACAAATTTTATGAAACACGGTTCTTATTTCAAAAGCTAAAATGTAAGCTCTGTGCTATATGTTGTCCTGTAGCACCTCAACTGAATGAGGCACCTCGAGTGTCTCACCTGAGTCAAGTCACAGATTTCCCCAGTACTTGAGCAGAGAAACCATGGAACAAAAATCCTAGTCATTTCTACAGTATTATCCCCAAGCAAGCTGGCCTCATTCATAGGCTGCTAAGCTCAATTGTTGGAGTCATGCACCTAGGCTTACCAGCAAGTTCTTGACTTTGCAATAGGTATATTATACCCATCTGCTTTCCATCTGTCTCCTTTTCACTTTGCATTTCAATCCTTCACGTAAAAGGGAACAGCAAAGCCCTCAAATGTGGTCTTCGCCAGAGGCATCATTAGAGTTACCTTCAGATACTTCAGCAGTGAGACCAGCTCTCGGCAAGATTGCAAAATCCACAGTTCTGAAACGTACCTCCACCCATGAGCTGGTCACATTTATTGCATCTCATTCTTGATTCATAGCACAAAACCCACTACTTAATAAAGTCTTTTGCAAGTCAGAAAAAAGTCTCAAAAAGTCAAGGCTCAAAAAGTCAAGTCAAGGCTCAAAAAGTCTTGTTCATCAGATTTATTGCATCAAAGGCCCAGTTACTAATTCAGGAGGTCACAATATTGCTATGTTTTGTAAATTAAGTAAATATCTGTCTGTATGTCTTACCCAGTTTGCTCTTAAAAATGCTTATTAGTTTGTCGAAGCAAGTCAGGGCGATCATGTTTAAACCAGAGTATATATACTTCTCTTCACCAGCTGAGAACGCAGGTTTTGGCCAGAGATTTGTATCAGAGGCACAGCCCTGCGAGACAGTGTCTTTTCACCTCTTGGGAAAGCCAAAACCTGCAACAACAACAGGCTCTTTTACTCCTTCCTTCCCACCAGCTGCATGACCAGGCTTTTTCCTTCAAGGATTTGAAGCTGCAAGTAAGAAACTACCTCCGTAGAGTTGTTCTAATTAATAATGCACCATTACTTAACATATTGGTCGCCATTACTTAAGTGGCACTTCACCATACCTAATGAGAGTCTTGCTGCTGTGTTTTTCTTTGCTCTAGCAAGGAGGAACTGAGACTCTTGACAAGGGTGCAATGGTGGCCTGGCTGCACATGCGCATCTGCTCAGTCTGCAAGGTCTCCTGCTAACCATCCTCTCTATACAACTCACATAGAGGGCGTATATGCAGCATATAGACCTTAAAACATTCTGTAAAATGCATTAGGAGAACGAGCAAATAGGAGCACTCTGGGGAGGAAAGTTTCTTCATTAAAGATAGTTTTTTTAAAAAAGTCATTTTAAAATGTTCAGTTACAAATTTAAACTATGGACTTTTCTGCGGCATATTATATTTTCTACTCAGTGAGCAAGATCCCATTTCAACAGGTACTTTTTAAATAGGAGACACAAAGAGGATGCTTGTCTCAACTCAGCTACTTCTTGTATTTCTGTTGACTTTCATTAAGATAGAATCTGAACTGAAACTAGAATTTAGCAATTTCTTGGCTGTATGCTACATTTTAAAAGGTCAGGAAATTACTAAGAAATATACTTTATCTGAACTGTTTCTTGACCAAATAATTACTAGCATACATTCTACTGTTATGTGCCGTTCAAATAACCCAGCAAGGAAACAGGATACAAAGAGATGAACAAATCTCTCCTATTTTTAGAGAGACGACAGTTTTCAAACCACAAAGTTATTTTTTTCATACGACTTGTTTCAACAGCAAATTGGAGCAAAGCCCAAATCATCATCTTTTAGCGTAAGTCTTTGCATGCAAGCCAGCTTTCAAGCTTATTTCTCTACTTAACCCTAGAAACAAAGATCAAATGAAGTTTATACTAGATTTTCTGTTAGCTGATACCCTATTAAAGAAAATCAAAAATAATCAACATCTAAGCAGATCGAGAGAGGCAATCATCCTCCTCCTGCTCAGCCCTGGTGCACTGGAGCACTGTGTGCAGTTCTGGACTCCTCAAGACAAGAGGGATGTGGAGCTGCTGGAGAGAGTCCAGCACAGGGCTACCAGGATGATAAGAGGCCTGGAGCATCTGCCCTATGAGCAGAGGTTGAGGGAGCTGGGCCTGTTCAGCCTGGAGAAGAGAAGGCTGAGGGGGGACCTGATCAGTGTCTATAAATACCTCAAGGAAGGAGTGAGGAGGATGCGGCCAGCCTCTTTTCAGTGGTGGACATTGATAGAACTAGAGGAAACGGCCACAAACTAAAGTACCAGAAGTTCAGGAACTTCAGGAAAAAAATTCTTAACAGGGTGACAAAGCCCTGGAATAGGCTGCCCAGAGAGGTTGTGGAGTCTCCTTCTGTGGAGATCTGCAAACCCCACTTGAATGCAGCCCTGTGCCACATGCTCTAGATGACCCTGTGTGTGTGTGGGGGGGGGGGGGGGAGTGTGGACTAGATGACCTCTAGAGGTCACTTAAAAAATCCTCGACATCTTTGACAGAAGAGTAGCTACCACAAGCATATTAAATTCCTGAAATTTCATGAAAATCTGTAACTTTCTGGAAAGAGCACCTCTTGCTTCTTAGAAAAGCTTGTTCAGAGCCTGTAGCCCCACAGGAGTAGCAGTTTGCTCATTACTGACAGGGTCATTAGCAAAAGCTTATCAGCTCTTGCACGGCTGCAGACCAACAGCATAGATGGGTACCTACTTTGCTAATGAATTTTGTGGCTGTCCTCATCTTACGTTATTAACTTCGATTTTGACGGCTACTTTACTGCAGTCAGAGCATTACATAGGAAAGCAATGTGGAACTAACCAGCTGCTCCAAGAACACTGTTCAAGTTATTAGACTTGACGCTGATTTCTGACAGTTAGAGTCATTAGTCCAATAGTTAGAGATATGGTTTGGTCAGGCTCCAGAACTGCTGCTGAGTCCTGAAGGTGAGCTGGAGTCATCTGATAAGAAATGCAAGCAGATGCGTTGGGATTTATAGCAGCTGTGCATCTCTGAAAGCAACAGTTCTGGAGAATAATATTCACAAAGTGATAGGGAAGCAAAGCAAATCAGAGAAACATCCTCTGGACAGCAAAACTAGCTCACAGCAAGGACTTTCTTTGCAAAGGTGTGATTTGAAAAGAGGCATGCACCACTGAGTGTGGCACAGGAAGCTGCCTAACTGCTGCTGTCCCAAGAAATCATCCTTCCTGGCCCTTGCATGTTAGAGATCGATTTCCCATCCTCAGATTTTCAGAAATTGACTGACTGCTTAATAAAATGAGCCAAAAAGGCTAACTACAAGAAGTATCATGCATTAATATTAAGCACAATGGTGATTATTTGGAATCATAGAATGTGTAAGGTTGGAAGGGACCTTAGAGGTCATGTAGTCCAACCCCCC
>JAUBOD010000613.1:2641399-2697480 GCA_032353885.1 Nothura maculosa | reverse complement strand
GGCTGCTCCTGAGCACCTTCATCTCCTCCATGTGTCCGGAGACAGCAGCCAGGATGAGCTGCTCCATCACTTTTCCAAGGATGGAGGTGAGGCTCACTGGCCTATAGTTTCCCAGATCCTCCTTCTTGCCTTTTTTAAAGACCGGAGTGACATTGGCTTTCTTCCAGTGGAAGGATTAGCTCTGCACACAGAGCATGTTTCCAGAGCTGCTCCCCAGGCGTAGGGTCTTGGCTGACCCTCTAACACTGGGACCAGCTGCTTTCCTGGCTTTAAGTTGGCAGAGGCTGAATCCTGGACTGCAGCCTGGGGTGCTAACAGGATCTCTTTCAGTGGGGGGATGTCCTGGAGTGCCTCTGTGACTGATAGCAGGGAAGTATGTGTATGATAGCAGAGAAAAGGGTGGCTTCAAGAACTGGAAAGATTATTATATGTAAAAAGGGAAAAAATCTTAATTCATAGCAAAATAAACAATCAAATATTCTCAGATAAAATTTAGTGTTGTAATTGTTTTTTCTTCTTTCTGTAGGAGATAGTGAGTTGAGAAATTTAAAAAATCATCTCTGGAAATGTCTCCATAGGTAGTTTAGACACTTGGAGTTCAAAATACCTTGCCCTTCCTGAATGGAAATATTTTGCTCTGCAACATTTGCCCTGTCTTTTGGGGAGTTGTATTTTGTGCAGATATGTGCATCTTCCATTCTGTGGCAGAAATGCAGCCTGCACATTGCCTCTCAGATGAAACACCTCCCCTCATGTCTTCCACAGAGGAGGCTCCTCAGAGTACCACAGGAGATGCTTGTCTCTAGAGAAGAATGAGATCAAAACTTCCTATTTAACTCCAGACAGAAGCACTGAACACAGAATGAAATTATTGTTCCCCAGTCTTTGATATACCTCTGTCTATGATATACAGGTGTTACATGCCTATCGACTTATTTTTGTTCATTTTTTAAAAATAATAAAATATGGGTTTACTTTAAACACACTCTGCACTAAATAAGAATCAAATCCTCTACTTTTTACTCTATGATAATTCAAAATGAGCAGAAAAAAAGTGAGAAGACCTGAAGTACATATATCAAATTTTAGGAAAAAGAGATTCTATATAATTATTGTGGAGAGATTGTGTGTCTTGTAGTCAGTAGGCACATTTTCATATGATTAGAGTTTTTAGCTGCTTACAACTAAGTTAATGGATATGAATCAGTGGATTATTATGTAAATAGCAGTTCTAACCCAGTGTAAGTGAGTGCAAAATCCGGCCAGCAAGAACATATACCTGTTTGCTTGAAACAGTCAAAGAACAGAGTTCCCCAAGATCATTCTGGGAGAGGATCCTTTTTGTCACATCTTTACTGTTTTATGTTTCTCATTAAAATATATTTAAATGAATTTACAATCTCCAGAAAACCAGAAAACACTGTTTTTTTCCCTTTGGAATCACATCCTATCCACTGTATTAGCTAGATATACAAGTATTTGGCCAGGTCTATTCTCATCCAAGTACCACAAACAGGCAATTAAATTGGAAGTGGAAATTATGCTTTCTTTGGCCTGACTCTTTTGAAGAATATCCTTTCATATTGTTAATTAGGGTTTCATGAGGCTTGGAAGAAGCACTTGAAATATCTTTAAAGTTTGCAATGAAAGAATGGTGAAAGTCTGTCTTTGATTTACATATGTACTTGTTCAAGGATATGAAAGAAATAAGCGCAGCTGAATATTTCCAGTGCCTTCATTACAGTGAAAGGATTTTTTTAGAATTGTTACTGATCATGAATTATATGCACATATTTTCACAGAAGGAAGTAATTAAAAGACAGCACTTTCCCAATAAAAAACGATAACTATTTAAAATAACCAGATTAATATTAAAGAACTTGGAAGCAGGCTCCAGGAAAATACAGCATCTTGCTTCTGCACCATGGAAAAGAACAGAGCTCAGCAAAATATTGACTTTCATGGCATTCTCAAATTGTATACAAGTTCCAACAATGTGTGAAGGCTAAATCTGCAATTATATAATAAAAATATCAAATTAATTACGGAATAGTAATTTTTCCTCTAGTTTTATAGAGGGAGCACAGCTGTTTACTGTTTTTTTGCAGTACGGCTGGATAGATATTTAGAAATTTGCTATTGATTGCATGGGCTTTAAAGTTAAATATGGAATATTATATCTCATTTCTACAGCCTACTTTTTTCATTTTCTTTTAAATTCAAAAGTATAGGCAGAGGTTGATTCTAGACCTCATTATCTAAGGTTTTCTCTCCTAAGAACTACTTTGAGTGTTTTCTTATAGATACTAATACAAAATTTAAAAATCTTACCATGTAAAAATAAAATCACTGCCAATCAAGTTGCAAAGGAATACGAGCAGAATATAGCAGAAAAAAATGAAAAAAACTTGTTTATTTCATAGTTATACAAATAATAAAACAATACCCAAAAGCTGTACATGAAATAATATTAAACAGTGTCAAACATGACGATTCTGACAGAATACATATCAATACTTTAAATCACAGCAATGATACTACATATGCTCAGTAGCAATAGTACTGTGCAGGAATGACGCTCTCTGTAAACTCTCTTCACTTTATCTACATTTAGAACAATTGTGCTTTTCCCTACACAAAGTAACAGTGCTCTTAAAAATAAATAATAATGTGCAATTTAAGAGTCAGATCCTGAAAGATGCCAATCTAGATGCCCACCTAAGTTACTCCCAGTGAAGTCACTGTGAGTAGGGAGTGCTCAGCACTGCCAAATCAAATGCAAAAAAAATGTACTTTTCTTCAAACCGCAGTCATTAAAAAAGGTGCTGACCTCTAGTATGTGTTGATTTTATTCTTTAACAAATAACGGTACAGTATTCATTATATGTGGCCTGGTTTCTTATTACATAGCAGATCGTGTAAACCAGCCAAAGCTTGAAAGGTTTAGTAGATTTTAAATCTGCAAAGTGGCTCAGAGCTGAGGGAGAAAGAACTGTCCTGAAGCTGAAAATGTAGCCAACAAATATATTTATCTATACTTTTTATGAAATATGAGAGTATCTGCCACAAAAATATTAACATATATGTTAATAAACAGTTCACAATACATTTACCTGAATTAAATCAAATTCTTTAAGAGCTGCCAAAAGATTTTGAAAAATATCCAGTCTCCTGTCTTGCTGTAGCTCCCTGTTCTTCTTCTTAGCATACTTCTAGGAACCACAGCTGGCAATGAATATAACTTTCTGGAGGATAAATGTGAGGAACACTCAGTCGAAGTGTACTCCTCAGTTAATACTCACCAAGGCAGATATCATGACATAATTTGGGACCCTTCTTTTTCTTCCATTTTTTTATTAGTCACTGATAGTGTTGGATGATGACAGGGATGAATACAATAAAGTACACCAAGGTAGTGGTGTACAGGGTAGGCAGTCCAAGTCCCAGCCTAAGCAGAGGCTGTGTATGGTCAAGGGTGCCAACTGTGGGCAATGCCAACTCTGGGCAATTCCAATGTGGAAAACCACATGGGAACAAAGAGTAAGGGCTGCTTTTGCAAAGGTCCCAGTAAGCTACTGTTGCCTTGGAAGAAGGTGCTGCTGTCATGACCTGTCTGAGAAAACTTGTTGCCTGGTTGGACTAGGCTTAATGCTAGGGTAGCAATGTGCTTCTATGGCTTGTGAGCTAAATCTCACCCAGAAAATTAGATGTGACCCTTGCCAACAGGGACTTTTGTCCATCCTGCATCTGCTGACCTAGAAATGCAACCCCCCTTTATCTATCTTTTATCATTAATGACTCCTTGATTTCATTTATCCAATTACAGAAGGTTGACATTTTTGTTTCTTTTTTTTTTTTTTGTGCTACCAGAAGAATTATAGTATTGTCATCTACTTTGCTCTCGGAGAAATAATCATACCGATGTATTAAAACCTTCCCTGAGGTGGAGAAAAAAACCCACGTACTACTTCATCTTGCAGTCAATGTGAATTCCCTTTCTGTTGATGGGCTAACAGTGGAGCGGAGAAGAGAGCACATTCCCAGAGGAACAGATAAAGCTAAGCAGGCACTTCTCTGAGCTTCTGTGAGACTGACAGCTCTGAACCCTTTATCTCAACAGAGAGTCAATTAGGGTATACAAAATGTGTCAAAGAAATAACAGCCGCAAAACCCCAATAGAAAGAATAGGAACACACACATCTTTCGCCAAGCAAATAGCCTTCTCCTAAGCTGCCAGCTTACACAGTGTACATATAACACCCTGTGGTTCATCAATGACAAATTAAGTACATTCCAGTCTGTATTGCTGTCGAGTTCCTAGGGATGCCTTGGTTTCACTGCTCATTGGATTGGAACTGCATGCCACACCTTGGCACGCAGCCGAAGGAAATTGCCCTGGGGTTGGAGAGACTGGCAAACAGGACAGTGCTACTATTCTGGGGCTACGGCAGAAGGACTTTCTATTTCATGCTAGCCTCTAGAAAACTTGACTGTAAGTCAGGGGTTTAGGCTACTAAATTTGCATCATCTCAGACCTCTAGGCATGCATATGTGAACTTAAAGGGAAACATTGTGAAAAAGTGGCATATATTCTTTTTAAATACTAAAAGTTCTCCAACTTTGTCTACACATGAAATTCTCCAACACTAGCTCAAGATCTTATATGTACAGTGGATAAAATATTTGGACATCCCCGAGGACCTATCCTGGAGCCAAAAACATTAGGGGAAAATACCCATACATGGTACCTATATCCCTCCTCCTTAGCCTAATCTGCCATGAAAATGGTAGAAACAGGTGACCTCCTCTCCTTGCTCATACAGAGCTAAAACAAACCATATGAACACAGGTTTTGTACCTTGTGTACATCATACTCATATTCCGTCTACCCTCCCTCCTCCAATTTATTATTCTCTTTTCTGAAAGCAGAAACAAAAGAACTGTTGGTCTGGTGAAAAAAGAAAAAGCACACTGCTCAGAAAAATCAACATGGGATAATACAGCTCTGTGTTATTTCAGTCAACTTCACATCCCTACGTCAAGCCCATACAAAAGTGAGATGTATTATTTGACATCATGAGAAATTTAAGTTTTGAAAGAACTGCTTGATCTACAGTTCCTTTATTTTCCATTTAATTGGTTAGGTCTTTTTTTCTTTTAAGAAGTTCTAATATGTCAGCTGAGTTCCTCTAGACTTCTTTTTCTCCTTTCAATTAGGAATAAAAATCATATGCCTTTGAACATATGAGATAATCTCTTTCTCCTGCAGATATTTCCAAAGAATAGAACTCTACAGGCAAAGTCAATAAAGAGGCTTTGAGATGCTTCATGCAAACAACTCAAACTAGGTAAATCACTGTAAATAAATGATTCAGTAAATGTTTCCTTCATCAGCAAAGAAACATCATATGAAATGTTCATTATTTCTTCGAGAAAAGGAAAAGATGAGTATAGAAAAGAAGCATAATCTTTGGTACCAAAAATAAGGGCACCTTTTTGTTGAGTCCACAGATCTGAATAAAACCCAAAATCCTCTCTTTAAAAAAAGGCTCGAAATGACCAATCTCTGAGTGGTTCCAAGTAGTGGGTACCGATAGCTATAGCTAGAAAACCACTTTGGGAGGTTGAGAGTTGTGCGATAGCAAGTTTCAACACAACACCAAGTGATAAAGCATTTGATGTTTCCCTCCACCTTCCCTCCCTTACCAATTTTCTTCTCCTACGACAATTCCTTAAGATACATACTTTTCATTATTGATAACATCCCCCAAATCCTTGGAAGATTGCCATACCAAGAGCAACAAAACCCAACCCACGACAATACGAAAAACGGCAACAAAAGCTGAGGTTATAATACAAGATCAGAAAGAGTCCTCTGATGAAGGCATTTGCTCCACCTGTCCGATCTTACGGACTTGGCTTTGCAATCCCCTTGTGTAATCCCCTTGTGTAATCCCCTTGTGTAATCCCCTTGTGATCTTTGCTGCTCAAGCCCTGCGTATTTCCTCAAGAAACAGCCCCATGTACTGGGGGTTTCTCTGATAAGCGCTCTGGCAAGTCAGCAATAAGTAGGCTAATTGTTTCTTCTTTAATTTATGATGAATGTATCGCTGGGTCCTGTAAACACTACTGAGTATACATTCAAGCTTTGTTCTTAGTGAAAGTGGCACTTACTTGAACCCTTGCAGTCAAGATAGCTTAGTTTTATAGCACTTTACAGGTATAGTAGCTGGTTATGCACTTCTGATAAAAATCCTTTTTTCCAGTGGCTTAGTGGGTATCGAAGTATATCCTCACTGGGATCCCACTGCCATTCCATAACATCTTTATGATGAAGTGCGTACTCTGGACTTCTTGTATTTTACACGTGCTTTATTGCTGTACACATTTCCCTGTTGTTAGTTTAAGTGCTCCTCTGTTATGTAGTACATATAAAGTCTTAAACTCTAGTGGCATCCTATGAGGGCTGGCATTAGAAAAGTACCGGTACTTTAGATCGTCGTAATAGTGATACTTGACTGGTTTTCCATGTAAATCTTTTGGGAACGGCCAGAATCCATACAGGTGAATTTCATCACAAAATCTAGTAGCAAGCGTATACATGAGGAGACCGGTGCTGGGACGCTTGATGTGCACCTTGTTTGTGAGCCAGTAGCTGCAAAGAAATCAAGAAAAAGAATGTCAGGACACATGCAAACAACTTGATGTGAATAAACCGTGGGAAGGAAATTTGAGCTACTCATTTACTTATGCAGACATTTAATACATCAAATAAAACGTTTCCTTTTACTTCTGTCTCTCATAGCAAAAGAAGCAACTCCTGAAATTGTGACACTGCTATTGGCACATTTATTCCACCTATAAGAAATAGATAAGTGATATCTGTTTCACATACAACTGAAGCAAAGTTAGCCAGATGAGGACCTGAGTTCAGGCTCTCATCCTACTAAGAATGTGCAAGTGTAGGAAAAAGGCTCTTCATTCTTCCTAATGTCTAACCTGAACCTCCCCCGGTGCAACTTGAGGCCACTTCCTCTTGTCCTATCTATAGCTTTTCTGGAGAAGAGATTGCCCCCCCCATCCCTACAACTAATTGTAGAGAGTGATAAGGTTTCTCCTGAGCCTCCTCCTCTCCCGACTAAACACCCCCAGCTCCATCAGCTGCTCCTTGTAAGGTCTGTGCTCCAGACCCTTCACCAGCTTCATTGCTCTGCTTTGGAGATGCTCCAGCGCTTCAGTGTCTTTCCCGTAGTGAGAGGCCCAAACCTAAACATAGTATTCAAGGTGTAGTCTCACCAATGCTGAGTACAAGGAGACGATCACTTCCCTGGTCTTGCTGGCTACACTATTCCTAATATAAACCAAGATACCACTGGCCTTCTGGGCCACTGGGGCACACTGCTAACACATGTTCAGCTGGCTGTCAACCAACAGCTCCAGATCCTGTTCTGCCATGCAGCTCTCCAGATCCTCTGCCCCAAGCCTGTAGTGCTGCATGGGGTCGTCGTGACTGAAGTGCAGGACCCAGCACTAGGCCTTGTTGAACCTCATACAGCTGGTGCCTTCCCAATGATCCAGCGTGTCAAGATCCCTTTCTAGCCCCAAGCAGATCTACTCTTCCTCTCATCTTGATTTTGTCTGAAAATTTGCTGAGGGTGCACTCAATCCCCTCATCCAGTTCATCAATAAAGATATTTAAGTGGAGTGATGGCAGTACTGACCTTTGGGGAACATTGCACAACTGGTTTCCAGCTGGATTTAACTCCATTCACCATCACTTTCTGGGCCCAGCCATGCAGCCAGTTCCTCACCCAGGGAAAAGTACATCTAAGCCATGAGCTGTCAGCTTCTCCAGGAGAAGGTAATGGGTGACTGTGTGAAATGCCTTTCTAAAGTCTAAGCAGACCACGTCCACTAGGCAGGTCACCTGGTTACGGAAGGAGATCAAGTTGGTCAGGCATGAACTGCCTTCCATGAACCCATGTTGGGTAAGCCTGATAAAGATGATCTTCTCCATAAAGTTCCTCCTGTCAGGCTGAGAGGCCTGTAGTTCCCTGGATCCTCCATCCAAACCTTCTTCTAAGAGGGTGTCACATTGGCAAATCTCCAAATCCCTACACAGCATTACCGTCCAAACCTAAATCCCTGTATTGAAAGCATTCTTAAAGCATTGAGGGATGTAGCAACATGATTCCTGGGAACATCTATTCATCAGTACGAGAAAGGACAGTAAAAATAAATATTTAACCAAACTAGTATTAAAGTGTCTTAAAAGCATCAGATGCTGTACAACAGTACAAATACTGTTCAGTTGAAACTGGCCTTCACAGTTTCACACTTCGTCAAAAACACATGGCCTAAAGGCTGATGCCTTTAAATGATAGAAAAATAAAGGTTGAAAAGATAAAAAAATTCCATTGTACTCTGTTTCTTTTATGAAATCTCAGGACTGTGTGAGCGGGAAGCAGTTCTAGGCTGCAAAATTCCTTCTCCAAAGCCAACAGAAGGAATGACTCAGAATTTTCTCTGGCCCTAGAAAGCTGAATGGTAAAAGAATTTTTAAAAAAGCAAATGCAATAAGGAAGGTTTAATTGTGCAAAGGACAAGCGTACTGCACACTCTTTTCTTTAGGGTTTACAAAAAACTAAGATTTCAGATGAGATATAATGCCAAGCAGTCTGTTTTTCATTTTGAAAACTGAACAGGCATTTTTAAACAAGGCAAGCCAAAGGGGAAACTCTTAATTCTACATCTACCTTTCCTTCTTCCTTACCTTCTTCTCTTCATTTTGCTTATGGAAAAGTTATTGAAAAACTAAATCTGATCACTTTTATTACTTCACATGACAGATAAAGCGAAACAGACTGAACTTGAAATCCAATAACTTAAATTTAGTAGAAATAGATATCTGCAGCCTCAAAAGTAAATTGGTTCCCCCCTGTAACTACACAGTCAGCCACCTACATGATGTCTCTAACTGAACAGTAATCTGACCTGACAAATGTTACATTAACCTTGCAGTATCATCCACAGTGAATTCAATCTTACAGAACACTGATCACTGTTGAGAACTAAATTAGCAACTCAAGTAGATCAAAACCATTAAAAATGAAATTACAACAACTTTTACTGAGCATTTGTGTTCAACAATAAAATACTAACACATTAGAGCGTATCACAGTCATACTTTAGAAGTAAACTTCTTGTCATATTCAGAAATCATACAGGAGGAATGTGACTGCTGAGTTTCTTTTAAAAATGAGAAAGATACCTAAATACGATACTCAGAGGATGGTATTGGCTTTATTTACTATTGATATTTGGCAACTTGAGATCAACTTTGCTAAAGATGAAAACAGACAAGTAATGCAGTGAGTGAAATGGTTAGAGGCATTTAAGGGTTCAGGCTGAAGCTGAAAGCTTCCTGCAGCACATTTCACTGGTGCAAATCCTCATTCCCAACCTCTGCCTGAATTGACGAAATGATTGTCCGGTGTAGTTAGCCTTTCTGATTTTAGTTCTGAAATATTTCTATAACCATTTAACATACATAGCTTCTGTAATAGGAGTCTAGTTGGAGGTCCAACCTCCAATCCAAACCTCTTTTCCTCCGGAAAGCACTGGAAAGTATCTGGCCTTGCACATGTTATATAGTAAGTCAAGGGTGCACCTCTTTAGACTGCCTCTTCCATCCAAATGTGGATTGCTTCTCCACCATTCTCTGTGTGGTACACGCATTTCAAAGAGGTTTCACACAATCTTTAAATTCAAAGAACATTCTCCTTCATGTTTCACTACACAATACAGGCAGAAATAAGATGATGGTGCCAAAGGTCTTGCTGAAGTCAAGGTAGTGGCATCCAGTGCTTGGCCCTTATCCACACATCACAGGCAGCTTGCACTAAGCCCAGTTGTTCTGCCAGATGAACTTCATCAAAATGCAGTTTTCTCTTCATAACACAAGTTCCTTTTACATTCAGTGTGAGGAAAAGATAAGATTGTGTTCTGTTCTTATTCACACTGACAGTAAACAATAAATTCTAATTCCTATTGTGAGAAATGAAAAGATTTTGACATTTGCTTGTGGAAGCTTGCTTTCATACTTCCATACTCAAGACAAAAACACTACTTAGTAGGAAAATACTATAGTTTCCTACTATTTAGAAGAAAAAGCAGTCTGAAAACTATAATCAGCAGCAGTTATCCATAGTACCCATGAAGTGCAAGTTGCTTATTGAGTGGCTCTGCCAGGCTGCGTCTGGTTGTAGGCAATGGCAATGCATTGTAGGCAATGGCAATGCCAACAATGCCAACACAGCCACAAAACAGTCTCAGTAAGGAAATATTACTGAAAATGCAAATACCACAGAGGGAGTAGAGGATAAGACTCAAAACACAATATACATTTGTGACAAGAGTAGACCAAAAAAAACAGGATGTAATTTAATAAACAGGAAAAAGTTACTGCACGGCTTACACAAAGAAAACTACCTGCACAATCTGGTGAGACTGGTAAGGTGCCACTTTTTCAGAGCGGCATGTGGAGGCTGGAAATAGTCCCTAGCTGCATATGAGTCAACCATGTAAACTACTGACATATTTATTGTAAGACACTTGTAATTTGAGAGATTTGCATGCCAATTCCTACCGCCCCAGGAACTGTAGGATGGATTTCCACTCCAAGCAAGGAAGCAGAAATCAGAAATAACTTCTCTCCAACAGGGCAATTCCGTCCCACACTTGCTGTGCCCCCAACAGAATCAATGGAATTACATTATAAATTAAGAGTTTCAGCTGATGAAAAGAAAGTCACTATTTGAGCTCAGGACTTTCTAAATGTATATTTGAGAGTTTCATTTTACTAATATCTTCCAGACCTTACATCTTTCTTAATGTCAGCTGAGCTCAAGAGATTTAACTCTGCCCTATATGTAAGATATTTGAAATAAGGTGAATCCAGACAAAAATTGGAGTGTGAGTCAAATATAATGGGAAACATTCCTCCTTTGATCAGGTAATAAACTAATTGCCAAAATAATTACCCACAACTGCATGTACAACACTTTAGTAACTGTATCCAGTTTGCTGGGCCATAAAATAGAGTAGATGTGATACCAGGTGCCAAGTAAATACACTGTACATTTCTTAAGCCATCAATTAGTATAATTTGTAATGATGTGGAAAAATGAACAAAACTACGAAGGAAAGGACTCTGAGCAGCAAGGAAGACCATCATAAGAAAAGCAATGAAATCGAAGATGTAAAAAAGTCTGACCTAATGAATGCAAAAATTTTACATACATTAATCAGTATTAGTTGATAATACTGCTTTGATAGTTAGTGTTTACAACACCCCAACATTTCAGGCTGTAAAAATACTTAACCTGTTCACAATATTACCTACCCTTTTATCTTTGATCAAAAAAAAAACCCAGAAAACTTCCACCTATAATTAACACGATACTTTTCCATTTATAAAATTGAATGCATTACTATCAGCAGGGCTTCAGAGGAAATGTTAATTGAATAGCATGCTGCTATGGGATAATGACCTCTTGCAGCTATTGACAGAAATTAAATTCAAATAAACAAATTAAAAATAGAGATATTCATTTTAAAGAAACATGACATGATCTTCTGACAAGATTCTATCACAATGAGTAATATGGGGAATGATTGGTGTCAATCATCATTACATTAAGTGGCCATGAGGCAATCTGAATGTCAATTGTTTACTCTGCTACAGTGGAACACATGACTTCTGACTAAATTAAAACATGATATGGGTTTTCCCAAGGCTGTAGTCAAAACGATACGTGTTCTCTGAGCTACAGAAGAAGCTGCCATGATGGGTTCCATTCAAAAATCAGCTGATTTAGCATATATAAAACCTTTATTTACTTTATCTGCATATCAGCTTCACTCAGTACAAATGAGATTTGAATCTGGTTGAGGTTATTTCAATAGACTTTTAGCTACTTCACCTAGACAGGACCGAATCTGAAAAAGCATATGTATGTTTACAACTCTGAATAAATCGGAAAGATTACATACCAAACCATATACGTGGTCTGAGGGTGAACCCACTCACACAAAATTGACTGTCACTGAAATTCTGCTCCTTCTACAGCCAACAAATGGAGGGAGAATTTTTTAAAATAAGCTTTCTGGGAAATCCCATATGATATAAAAAACTTAAAATATTAGCCTAAACAAGTAGTAAAATATGAGGACTGTGACAAAGAAGACAAAAGGCCCCAGCATTAATCAAGAAAGTTTCATCTGGTAGAGAAGCTAGAAACTGTACTGTTGTTCACCCTCAAAAAGTACTGCTGAGCTAGACAGAGTACAGAGAAAGGCAACATCATCTTCTGACAGTATTATCAGAAAAATAATGTAACTCCTGAGGTAGGAGAGACACAACAGGATAACCTGAAAGAAGTGACAACTAAGCAGGGATATAACAGAAAGCTCTAAAATAGAATAGTACATAGAGAAGGTGAATAGGTTTTTCCTTGCTACTGCAACACAAGAACAGAAGAATCCAGAGGAATTATTCAGTAGTAGGTCCAAAATAAGCAGGTGAAAGTACCTTCTCACTTCCCACCCCATCCAAGTTCAGAATTCATTGTATTATTGTTGTTTTGAATGAGAACATATACAAAAATGGTACAAAACATTAAAGAAAAAGCCAAAGAAGTCTTGCCACAGAAACGCTGTACACTTTGCTATAAAACTATGCTGTAACTGTCCGTTTGATATGTTTACGTCCGAGTCAGAAATGCTGAACTATACAAGGTCTGACCTAGATCTCTCTGGGGTCAAATACTAAATTTTCACAGCTTTCAGTGAGGCAGAATCCCTACTCGATTTATTTATCTGGCGTATCGGCTAAAATCACCTCTTCAAATTCAAAATGGATAAAACATCCTGTGGTGTTCTGATCTGCCTTCCTACACTTTCCTGTCTTTAGTGAAATTAACCACATGAACATTATGAACAGCCCTTTATCAGACCCTCTCAACTTATGCCAATGTAGTAGCTAAAACTTTCTATTTGTCCATTCCCTACTGAGATCTGAATTAGGCAGGAGGCTGTACAAGAAACCTGGAGTATGAAAAAACTATAGCATGAACAGTTACACTGAGAGAGTGATAAGCAGCCAGGAAATACTGCTGAGTATTTACATAATATCTACTTTGCAGTTTTCAATATACAGTATTTTGAAACAGTACACACACAAACATTTCATCAAAAGGAATAATGCACTTTGTGAAGAGTAGAAATACTTACTAAAACTGACACTCTTCTTTTAGTAAGCTTAATACATTGCATGGATGTAAACTTTTTTTCTTTTTTCTTTTTTTTTTCTTTCTCTCCTGTTATCCTTTCATTTTGCCCTGCTAAGTAAGTTCACTTTCTTGTTCATACAGCTAGTTGTGAAGACCACTTGAGAGATGGGACTTTATGAGGCAACATTTCTGTTTCTTAGAACAGTAAGGGAAAAACCATCGAGTGACACTGAGGGCAAACACAATCATGGAGGAGGCTGCATCCATACCCTGAGCTGCTACAGCTAAACAAGAGCATGGCCCTTGCAAGTGCCTATTTGGTTCAAGTACCACTGAGGAGAACTCAAGCCCTTTCAAGCACTGTTTACTGAGCATGGGAAAATAATTGAAAACATATCAAAGCTCAGTTTTAACTATCTCAAAATAAGAGTCCAGCTTCTCTGACACAGGAGATTCTTCTGCAGACTGCATTGTAAATGAACTATATCTTCTCTTTACAAGAATTTAACCAATGTATGCAAGATCACCTCAAAATAAGAAGGCTCCATGACAGAGCATAACATTGCCCTTCTGCTGTCAGTTGATTAAGAAAGGTTGCCACAGTTAAGACCAGTTAAGCTATATGAACTTTCTGCTCAGACCAAAAAAAAAAAAAAGGTTTTGATGCTGTAGTCATAAGAAGTCAAACATACCAATCTACCTACCTTTTCTATTTAACCATCATATAATCACTCCATAGAGCACAGCCCTTGACTTTCCTTTCCTAGACAAGCACTTCTAGAACTGCCTGCAAATTTTGTTGCTTTTTCAGCAGTGGAGCATGAATCTGGAAAACGTGGGCACAAACCTTCTCAAGAAGCAGAGTGTTTAGGTTCTCCTATCCTCTGCAAGTGCCCTGTACGCCATGGTGTAAAAGGAGGCACAGGGGTCACCATCTACCTTGTAGTTCGGGAATGGCAAAAGCAGCAGTGGCTGGAGCATCCATTTTTAACAGGCCTGGGGCCTTCCTGAAGGACACCTACTAGACAAAGCTCTCTGACAAGTCAGGGAGACTGACACATGACTCAGACTCCCATAAAGCCTACAGAGAGTCTGCTGCTGCCATGAGTTAGGTATTCTGTAGTGGCTACAAAAGTTAAAATTTATGTAAAAAAATAAAGATTTTAAAAGTATCCCTACTGTTGCCCTAAAAACTTGGATCTCAGCACCAAACTGCTCATATGAGAGATCTTTCTTCTGCAGCCAGACCACAGGATTTACTTAGCAAGGAAACTTGTACATGTTTTTTTTTTTCTTTTCACATTATTAGAGGTACAGACCCGTGAAACTAAAAAAGTAAATGATCCTCCAGGCCTCAGGAATAGCCAAAGGAAATGAAATTGTGGACTATCTACAAATCAAAATATTTTCATTCAACACCATTAAAAACCAACTGGAGTAGCTAAATCAATAACTCCTAGTCTAGAAGAGAAAGCTTTCTAAAAATATTCTAAAATTTCCAAGAAATGTTGAGGTTGCTGTTAGAAACACCCTCTTTATTTTTTTGAAGAAGCTGAACCTCACTCAGGTTGTAAAATCCTGCAGAGGGGACATAAGTGACAGCAGTTGAAAACTGCCAAGAACAAAAGAGCAAATAAAATGAACCCATATTTAAGCAACAAAAATACTTACTTATTGCTGTTCAATACAAAAGGAACTTCTGCAATTAACCCTCAGAGAAAGCTGAGATACTCGTGTATATTTCTGTATATTTTAAAAAGCAGTTGTAATTGTCTTGAAAAATACTACATGGGAAAGGCAACCATGGCTTAACAGCAAGATCACTTTAGATTTCTCTGATGAGTGAAGCTAGCATCAATATAAATGAGTGTATTAATCTCTGCTAAAAGGCCCCTAATGAATCACACTGTAAAATAATATCTTACATTACATTTCAATCAGTAGGGTCAATGAAAACAATACTAGTCCCAACCTATGTATGTTTTGTTTTGCCCTGTGTAACTATTGCAAGAGAAAAGAAAGTTGTGCATAGCACTAAAAGAACCGTCCCCAAGTACTTCTGTGATGAGAGCAATGTGACTTCCAAAATGATAAATGTTTCCAAGTAAAAAAGTAATATTTTTTGCAAAAAGTAATATTTTTTGCAAAAATGAGTCAAGGTATTACTGGAAGTGTGTCACTTTTTCTCCCCGAGCAGTATCCCAATGATCAAACCTGCAACGTAACTTTTTGGTTAATTATACAAATATTACTGTTAACATTTAAACCATATTGAAGGATATGTACTTTGACAGCAAAAAAACCTCCAACTTTACTACACTTTTTTACATCAATATCTCTTTCAAAAATCCAAATAAATTAGGAAATCCTGATAAACAAAACATGGATTGTCATTTTGGTACATATTGATTTCCCTTAAAGGAGAGTACCAGTGAAGAGACTCCTGTGTCTCTTCTTACAACAAATAAATCTTACATGGCTAGCGCAGTTGACTTGCACACTGCTTCTAAACTATGCTTAAAAATAACTGTGCTTAAAGATGCAAGATATGGGATTGTAAAGCAAATTACACAAGAGAAAACACTTTGACTTTCAGTAGTATTTACATACTAAGAGCTTGCCAGGCATTTTAAACTCAGCCTTCAGTCTGAAAAAGCCTTGGCAATTAGCTTGCTGGAAACTGAGGGAGATTTTTTTTTTTGACAAGTAGTTTAAATTCCTACGTGAGTATTGGTATGATGAAATTGTCTCTAAAATCAGTCATTAGAAGAATCACAGAATCACATAATCTATAAGGTTGGAAGGGATCTCTAGAGATCATCTAGTCCAACCTTCCCGCTCCAGCGGGCACACCTAGAGCAGGTGGCACAGGGCGGCATCCAGGCGGGTTTTGAAGACCTCCAGAGAAGGAGACTCCACAACCTCCCTGGGCAGCCTGTTCCACTGCTCTGTCACCCCCACTGTAAAGAATTTCCCCCTCACCTGCAGGTGGAACCTCCTGTGCTTCAGCTTACACCCATTACCTCTTGTCCTATCACTGGCCACCACTGAAAAAAGCTTGGCCCCCTCTTCCTTACAATCTCCCTTAGAGACAGAAACATTTTAGCATCAAACATTAAAAAGATTAACTGAGCTTCAATTCTTGCAAGAATCAAAACTATATAACTTCATCCTTAAGTTAATCAAGGCATTAATTAAGGCATTAATAGTATCTTTCAGCCAGCCAGTTTCAGCCATATACTGTCATCTCAGGATACCTCATACCAGAAATCAATCCTTAAATTGGTCCTTAAATTACTCCTTAGAGAGTTAAGCTTTTTTTTTTTTTAAAAAAAAAGGTACAATAAAAGGAGAGAGGAAAAAAAAAAAGAGAGATCAGGGTGGGGCTGTTCTGTCCTTACACTATATTTCCTTCTACAACATAATTGATATCACAACAAAAGGCAGGAAATTATTTTTTAGAATCGTGTCTGTCTTGCACCCTACACAATGACCATGATTCAAATGCAGACTTGGGCAGAGCAAAAGAGCAAGGTGATACCAAAGTTACCTGGTTTGGAAAATGAAGATGATTTTTTTGTTTTTAAAGTGAAAGCAATGCCCTTTGATTCTACTTAGGCACTAAAAAAATGTCAAGAATGGTGATCATGAGCAAATAAGACAACTCAAAAATGCAGGAGAGCTATCAGAAAGGACTGACTGCAAACGTGATGTTCACACAATATCAAAGCCTGACTCTTCTCATTGACATGCTTTGGGTGCCATTATGAAGATCAAAATAAGTAAATAAGGGAGAGAAAGAAGAAAAGGGAGTGGGAGCTTGTGTGTGATTGTACATGGCAGTGAATGATGTCAGCTTCGAAGAGGAGCATCCTTAAAGAAGTATCTGCTGCTGCTTCAGGCCAGTGATGAATAAATAAGGACATTTAAAATATATTGTCATAAAGATAATCCCAACTGGAGAAACATGTTGGAAGTATGAAAGATTACTGAGAGACCGAGAGGTAATCCTGTTTATAACACAAGGATGTTATTAACAGACTGAACTTCATCCACCCTCACTAATAGCTGTCAGGAGGATCATCACACCCACACACTCTCTGTATTAATTTCACAGTAACCACCTTCTCATAGCCCTATTGGGTAGGCTGGAAGAAATGCACATATTGTAATGCTTAAATATTATGTTCCTAAAGTGTCCTTAACAAGTTTCTTTTGTACATCTCAACCTAAATTTGAATTTCTCAGGTCCTAAACTGCGGCCATTTGGGGATTCCCTTGATTTTCCTTAGCCAAAGTCAGTTTTGTTCTCTTCCTTTTTTATTTTGCGGGAAAGAATTTTTTTTCTACCAAATGTCTGGAAAAAAAACAATTGCACAGCACCTTTTCACCTGATCCTTCCTCCAAGTGGTCAAGCTTCTTGGAAGTTATTTCAATCATTCCTGTTTTCACTGTGTGACATTCAAGTCATGGTAAAGACCTCTTATTCGAGGCCAGACCACCAGAGCTTTTCTTTCAGGTGTCATTTCCATGAAAATCACTACCTCTGCACCGGCCCGTCATCAGTCACTTGTCCCTACCCTTCCAAGCACTTGGACTTTGCTCAGATTGGTGTCTCCCTTCAGCTCTCTGAACCTCTGAGAAATGTTGATTTATTATTGCTTGGGTACTTAGAAATATTCTTTATTCTTCATGACACCATATGAGATGAGAGCAAGAGAGTATGTATTTAGTTAATTAACTAGTGAAAATAGCAAAGAATGCACATGAATACATTTTAAAAAACATTTAACCTGTTGGAAATTAATTTATGCCACCAAATATTGAGCCTTTGCAAGTAAGGGCCTTTTCTCTTCTGTTACATGGTCACCTAACACTTAACTTTGCTTCAATACAACAGAGATCATCAAATGGCCAACATTCTAGCACATGTGCATTCTCTTAAAACTGCCATAATATTCTTAAGAGCCAAACATGTTTTCATGTCAACAGAGGTCACCTCCAATTCGTTTGTATAACAGAGAAGAGAAGGAGTGTACTGGCCTTTTCAGAACAGAAAACAAGAAAGCTAAGGCAGACTCTTTTGGCAAAGGGTTTTCTCTCTTTTTTTTTTTTTTTTTTTTTTTAGCAAATTAGCTCATTCTGCATGTCTAGTGCAAGTAGATATTTTTTGACAGTGGGTTTTCCATTTCTACCTTATTTCTGTGCCATATTTAGATGACAACATATTCCTGGAATATATAATTCTTTGAACATATATTAATGCTTCCTTCAGGTTAATTGATTCTGACTTGCTCAAACAACCCCTACATTTCTACCATTTCTTGAGCCTAAAATAGAATCCACTACTGATAAAATAAAATTACAGCAATTTCTTCTTGTTTTATTCCCCCGTCACGTATTATAAATGAATGAGCTATCTTTACACTTAGATGATCAAAGTCAATGTGTCAGTTTGAAAGTTCAAACCAATCTGTTTTTGATTAATATAGACTGAACCCAAGACAAGTAAATTAACTTTTTATTAACATTGGTTAAAAGTTGCTGGCATTTGTGGATCCGCTTTACTTACACATCCAATACTTAAAAAAAGACTCTGAACTCACCTGAAACTCATGTTTATATATTTCAGTCTTGCCTTATGAGCACATAGAAGCATTAAAGGCTAAAATACAACCATTAAAAATGACAGACAGCACTTGAATAGAATGAAGGAGATTGATTCAATAAATACCTTGAGGGTAAAAATGAGATCAGAAAGCATGCATGTGAATTTATGAGGACTGCATAAGGAAGATGTGAGATCTCTTTAGACAGCTCAAAAACAGACAATTCAGTTAATTCTAAATAAACACTTATATTTCTGCGGCAAAGGTCAGTAGCAACGCTGAGAAAACAGCACAAAAATAAAGCATTTCATTAACTGTGAAGTAGGTAGAATCAACAAGTTGGCTACTGAAACCAAGGAATGGTTTATTATTTTTACAGTCCTCCTCCTTTTTCCTTGTTCCATCTCCACGAATTCATGGATGAGAAATAATTTTCCTATGTGCTAAGTGCAGCTACAAAATGACCCCATGCATTACCTTTCCATGACTCATAACCGCACTCATTTAGCAAGTTTTACTCTCTTCTCCTTCCCCTCCATCCTCAACCATTTTTTACCCTCTGCCAATTGCTAACCCTAGCAATATTATTGCAAAGTTTCAGATACATGGAAGATCTTGGGAGTTTCCTCACGTGTTTCAGTAAGGCTGCTCCACTAATTCACCCATTCAACATAGGCAAATGACGTTTAGAAAAGTTAATCTGAACTAGCAAAAATAAATCACAATTTAAAAATAAACCCCTTAACCAAACACAAAATTAAGTTATTCGAGTCCATAATCTATAGCACACTTCAACTACAACAGATGTAAAGTTCAGCAGATAAGAGACAAACCAATAGATGTATTTTCTCTGCAAGTCAGTTTAAAGATTTGGATAATTCCTGAACATTAGGCTGGACATTAGGCACGGCAACCCTATTTGCAGAAAACAAGCTCTTTCCTCAAAAAAAAAGAACAAAACAAAACAAAAAAAACTGAGGAAGCAGGGATAAAAAAAAGAATCAAAAGTATGAAAGAATGATAGCTAAGGAAAATGTATTGTGTATAGGAAAAGCTGCACTAGGATCCTGCCAGGAGTCCAGCTCAATGCAGATGGGCAGGTACAGCCCAAGGCAAGTGCCCTGCCAGAGGCTAAAATGGGAAAATTTGTATTTTAGAAATTCAGGAAACTGAATTTCACCTGCCCCATCAAGACTGTTCGAGCAGGTATATACCTGCCTTTTCCTACACGCATTTCCCTCTCCAGAAGGGCTTTTGTTTTATGCAGTCTACCTTCAAAAGGCCATTTAAGCAACTTGCACCAGTGTTGCAGTGAGCAAAGGTAGTGCAGCCAAGAAATGAATTTGACCCATATCCTGCACCGTAATGATAGTTCCTCTAACTACCCAGGCTGGTTTATTTGAGGTTGACTTGTACTCCTAAAACAAGACTTTTCCTGCCAGAGAGGTTAAGTAGCAAAGTGTTCTGTCCCATCTTTGAATTTTAGCTTCACTTGAACTAATGCAGGTTGGCTTTAATCATGTCAGTTGAACCGTGCCCAGGAGCCCTGACTTCTTCCGGGGAGCAGTATAAGTGAGGGCATGAAAAAACATTCATTAACCTCTGGCAAAGCTATTTCCCACATCAAACATGGGCAAGTGGAGTGGAAAAGGAACTTGGTTTGTAACAATAGAGGAGCAGGTGGGATTCCTGAACCCCACAAGCCATCGCTGCTCTTAGAAGGAAGAACAGAGAAATTGCATTCCTTGGAACAAAGATGGCAATTTGACTATAAAACTCCTATGAGACACAGAAGGATTTTTGCCTGATTGCAAAGTTGAAACACTAGTAGTGCGCAGCAGTCTGACTAGTGGACAGAGTCAAGCACTTCCTACCACAGTATACCAGTAAAAATCTATAAAGTGTGCATTTAAAAGAACTGCATGGGATTTTTGATATTTTCTGATCGCATTACTACAAATTACAATTAACTGGTATTTTTTCCTCCGAAAACTGCATCAGCATGTTACTGGAGTGGTGTAATTAAAGTTAACAACTTGTACTAATCTATTTTTCTGCATTAGCTCTAGTCTTTCCTATCAGTATGAATAATTGTTTTTACACTAATGCCAAGTAAATGCATTTCTGCAACACTCCCTCCCTTCCTCTGAAACACTGTCAAAGGCCAAATACCAAAAGAGGTATATATGGGAAACCAGAACAAAATGATGCACGGTGTGCAGTATGCTAAGGAAGAAAGAACACAACAATGGAAGCAACCACCAGAGTTATTAAATTCAGTCTATGTCATACCAGAAAAACATGATATAAATGATTAGATCCCCAAAAGGTCTACTTCCTAGTTTTGCTACTCCTGAATGACTGTTGTTTAACACTTTATTTCACATTATGGTTGCCCTAAAAAGACAAAAAGACAGAACTATGGGACATGCTGCTCTGTGCTGTGGAACATGAATATCTGGTATCCCTGCAATAGGTGGCAATTTTCTGAAAGGATTCCGGGAGAAGGACTGTGCCCGGCCTCAGAGAACAATCTATTAACTGCACATATACATGAGTGGATATGGAAAACTGCAGACTGTGAACCTGAACATATCTTGAGGATGTTCATTGCTCATCAAGCTGATAAACAGTTTAAAATGGCTTTCAGCTTGTGCCCATCTCCCCTTGAAGGCTGAAGTCAATAATGTCTAATCTCAGCTCCTGATAGATGCGCTAAAACAACATGTTCAATGTTACATTATTTGTTAGACTAATGTCACATACAGAGGAAAATTTGACCTATTTTGATTTAATCAATACAATTTCTAGTCTCCCTTTTAGAGATTATTCTATGAAATACCCATTACCAGCACTTAGATTTGATCAGTGCAATGAATCAGAGCAGATTAATCAGATATAAAAGGTATCGATTTTACAGTAATAAATCCCACAGCTGTCACTGCATTAACCAAAAGAGCCAGCCTGCACACAAATAAAAATAAACTACTCCAGTAAATTAACGAGGCAGAAATTATTCCCTGGGATCAAGATTCCATAAAACCTTGAAACATTTAAAAAGATGAACGCTAAAGCACACGCTTAGAGTTAGGCACGTGCCGAAGGACAAGATTGAATAGCAGCAATTTGCTGCATCACATCCTAATTGAACACTGAACTCGGGTGAAGCGAGAGAGCGTCTTGCAAAGGCTATTAAATATGCAAAGCACATTAAGCACTTGCAGCACCCAGGAGGCCACGCGCTGCCATGCCAAAGGACCCAGGCCTTTAAAAAGCCACTGCTGCTCACTTTTCACATCCTATTAGGCTTCAGCTTGGCGGCAAACAACAACAACAAAAATGCCAATTAGCAGCAGCATGATGCAAAGCAGAGCCCTGCCAAGGCCACCAACTGCTTCTACAAGGACAAGTGCAAGATGGGGAGAAAATAATTCCAGGCCACTGCTGCACTAGGTCAGAGGCAAACAGATGATAGCACAAAAGGCTCCAGATCTCGCTACTGATTCCCTAAGCATGATTTCTCAAGAGAAATTCTTACGTTTTTCAAGTAAGGATATTGAAGGATACTTTTTTTCTCCAGAAAGATTTCCCATCTTTAGCTTGCTTCCCTCTATGGTCTGCCAATCTGACAGCTTTCTACAACAGCTTCTCTCTTCTACTGTTTCAGAGTGGAATGCAGAGAAATATGTCAAAAGCTTTTGTCAGGATTAGCCAGTATCTGTCAAAAAAATTTAGAGATGCCTGCTGCTCGTTGTATAACTTGCTTTATTTTCTTAGTGAGAGGAGGTTCGTCTACTTTTAAGCATGTAATAAAGCTGTCCAGGTGAGTGGTTCTCTACTATTATTATTGGCATTATAAATCAAATAAAGAAAAAAAGGAATTATGACAAATGCAAAACAAAGCAGCTAGCCAGCTCAACGAACTGTAAAAAGTTCTGTTATTTTTTCCTAAATAAGCTGTGTAGAAGTACTTTTTTTTTTCCTCCTTTCAAAAGTGAAGGGAATATTTCTTGCTATCTTTTTTCTTGCTTAAAGTTTAAGCCTTTAAGCAAAGACTGAGCTGTCTTATTCAATGAATGAATATTAAGCAGAAAGTCATGGTATATTGCCAATGGCTTTACTAAGCTACAATGCTGTACCAGCCATGTAATTAATACTAATTTGAAGTGAGATCTTCAGTCTGAATTCAAGCTATTCAACTTCAAGTCATCCAATGTCACAGAAATCAAGTGTGTTTACATATTGGCACATTTCCCAGATATTTCCTGCTCGGAACTTGTTTTTACATATTACAAACTAATTTATAGAAATTAAAAATAGGAAAAAAGCAGCATCTACATAGACACATTTCCTCCGCTATTTCTCCTCCATGCTCATGCTCTGTATGAGCATCATACCAAGAGTATGATATGGGTCATGGATGTCTTAGGCAAATCTGGCGCTCCACCACAATCTTCCCACATCACCCTGCATAGTGAGAAGCCTCCTCATCCCTACAGCCCCTACCAGCGCCTTCAGCAGCAGGAAGGACAGATATTGTTAGAGACATTGTCTATGGATGACATCAGAGAGGAAATTTCCAAATCTTCTCCTAGCCAAGTCCCCTAAGGCGAGTGCTGTCATCTTGTATTTGGAAAGAAGATGCTGCAGCACTGAAGGAAGGACTCCTTGCAAGGACTCAGGCTTCACCTGCCTTCACGGCTTCCCCTGCAGCAATTTTTATGCTAGTGCTGCGTCTTAAAGAAAAAAGCAAATGCTGAGGTTACTTCCTGGATGTTTCCTGTTGCAGAGAGCTGTGGTCTACCTTCTGCCTCTTGCATCCTCCTCTGCTCTGTGCCTTGCAGAGCAAAGACATGAAAAGCCTCATTTGGAAAGCTCACACCAGACATGAACTTTTCCAAAGCTCATGGATGAATATTACATTAGAGCTGCAATGAAGAACAAACACTGCCCTGCTGGAAATGGTGCTGATTTCAAGGCTGCAGCAGTGTTAGTCCTGTTGCATGTTACATATTTCATCTAAGGACTTGGACACAGGCACGATCTGTGCCACCTGTTTGTTTCCATATGGCACTGACACACCGACCATTTCCGCCTCCATGACCTCTGGGGAGTATGCCCATATTCAGATCGAAATAGGAACAGGAAAAAATCCCAAACTCTTATAAGCCTTCAAACTATCCCGAAACCGGGAGCTGTATTTGCTCTCAGTAGGGTCTTATCTCAGATGTTTTCGCAGGTCTTCCGTGCTTGCAAGTTGTAACAGAAAATAATTACTCCTGCTGGCTGGAAATCCCCCTGCATCTCACTGCTCGCCAAAAAAGTGCAACTGAGTTGAAAAGCAAGTGCTAGCAATAACTTTCTCCAAGTCAGTGCTCTTTGACTACTTCATTAAATGCACGGTCCAAAGAATGCAAATAATAAGGCTTTTGCGCCCATTAGAACAAGAATGACAAATGGCAATAAGCTGTGTTCATGAGATACAGCAACTGTGGCTTCAGTACAGAGCTATTGTAAAAAAAGTTGAAAAACTAAAAATAGCAGTTTTTACATGTCACAAACGAAAGGAAGTGAGCAAGGCAAGGGATTTAAATCTCCTCTCCTGTCACTACTCAGGCACCCACCACCTAACCCGGCTCTATTGTGGAAGGAGCACAAGACAGGAGCACAAGCCAGAGCTGGCCCACTAACTGTGGGCCACAGCCTTCAACAACACAAAATATCTCAATCCTGCCTAAGCCTTGTGTTGAAACACTCAAGTTTTCTCTGAATTTGAACAAGAACCTGGAAATTTTAAACAAGCCCTTCAAAGAGCTCTGGAAGAAATTCATGTGAGCAGAAGAAGCAGGTGAAAGACTGCTGAGCCAAACAACTCCTTCCTTCGCACACCAACTGCTGTTTATTCAGGTCCATAAACCATCCCTGGACTTGAAAGGAAGTAAAAAGTAACTGTCAGGGCCTGCCGGCATCATCTTTTATATATCACGGTCACCCATGCAGAAAATCAATTCACGCTTTGTTCTTGATCTAGCTCTGTTTAAAGTCAATGTGACAGCCCGGAGCGTAGTATTAAAGAACTACAAAAGAAACAATAACGGGTATGTATAGCTGTTTCTGTCTTCTCTCTTTTGTTTTGCTTTCCTTCTGAAAATATGGAGCAAAGATTTGAAGAGAAAGACAGAAAAGAAATCTTAGCTTTTTAATTTTTTCTTATTGTGATTAGTTATTTCAGGACATGAAGGAAAAAAATCATAGATATATATCTGGCATTTAGAATGAGTACAGTTTATCACATCATAACATGGCATTATAACAGCTCTCAAGTTTTACTAAAAACTTAAGATGGGAAGGCTTTTTCAGTTGGAGAATTCAAAACCAAGTGTTTCCCAATCTTCACTGAATTTCAGTAATTAACTAGTTGAAATTTATTATTAGCTGGATAGTCAGTACAATTGCTCTTCATCATGGAAGTTCAGTAAGACCAAAAGTGAAGTACATACACCCAAGAACATTCAGACAAAAATAAACCAGAACTGTTTTTCTAAAAGCTTGAACTTAGAAACATGATTATTAAAAGAAAAAAGGCACGCCTCTGAGGACTTCCTCATACACATACATATATCAACAGATGGCTCAATTCATCTCAAAACTGGAGAACCTACTTCCCATCCCATTAGCACCATTGACCAATATGGTTGTCAAAATACTTTAGTCCTCTCTACTTTGCTCCTCCAGTGCTGACTCTAAAAACCACATCCAGTTTACTGTTCAACGTTACTGCTACAACTTTTTTTTTTAATTAATTAGGCCAATGAGAGATAATTGTTTTTGCACATTTTTATAGAAAGGAAAAAAAACAGCCCATAATTAAAAAATATTAAGACAATGGCCAAAAAGACATCAAATATAAATCTGAAAATACACTATATGAACAAACTATGGGTTATTCCCTACTCCCTAATGTCAAGTCATTAACAATAGGCATCGCACTGTTGCTAACAGTAGATAAACTAAGCTGCAAAAATCCGAAAATAAGCAATTTCACTATTTTTCTCATGACTGTTTCTTTCCCATAGCTGAAGCCTGAAATTTAACATTAAGAAAGTAAATTATGTAAGTTTTAATTGTATTTATTTCTGATAATGAGAAACAAAGGAGTTGCCACAGCAAGAAAGAAGAAAAAAATGCTCTATTATCACCAGATTAGAATAAGAGTTGTATTGCTAAGATGATGACCAAGTTTTTTGTGGACTACTTTGCCAAATGTATGATAAATGAGGCTGCATAAAATAAAATGCAAGAAAAGCAGACAATTTAATGCACATTTACTTTCATCCCTGCTTGCACTTTTGGAATAGGTTTGCTCCCATTGAAAAAGCACTTCTTTCTCTCAAAAAGTCACCAATCTTGCTCACACTTTCAGAGTGCACACGAGAAGATTTTATCTAATGGAATCAAAGTCTTGAAGTCGGAGGAGAGGTTCCGATATAGCATGGGTCCTGCTGCTGTGCCTGAGCCATGGGCCAGCACATCAACCCTCAAATCTCCTGAACGAACTCTGCTTCCAAATGGACTTCCCTCTTTTCCTAACACTTTTAGGATATTCACCTCTACCTTCCTTGCACTGACAGCGTGGCCAAACTCACTTCTTACTCTACTGCTCTTCTATCAGCCATCATCTTTTCCATGCCTCTGATGACTTCTCCACTTAAGAAGGGTCGCCTCCTCCTCACAGACTCACCAGGAATCCTGAATTCCAATGAAATAAAGACTAGACACAGTGCCTTAAATTCTCAGACACCAAGCTAGCTGTTATCTCGTTCCATTGCCAAACATTGCAAACACAATCAGCTCTACTGACATGGAGACTTTTATGACATGATTGGAAGGAGCTGGTCACTTTATATTTAATATAACACCTGATTCTTATCTAAATGGCCATCTTTTTTTTTCCAGACATTATTTATTCATCTACATAGTCCAAACTCCCTTTGCTGAAGAAATACATTTTAGCAATAAAAAAAGTGTTAGAAAAATAAGAAGTGCTTACTGTATTGATTGATCCCAGCAGCAACTGTTTCTTTTTTTTTTTTTTTTGAATTAGCACAGAGTTGCTGGAGAACTATTTGGCTTCTGCACATTTGAGGCTCTCCAAATATATTTTCTGTGCTTCCCACAGTGAAGGGCACTGTTGCTGCGGTGACACTGTAGAAAAGGTCACTCCATTCAAAACAACAGCTGTTTGCTTTCACTATTAAAGGAAATAAGAGTCCACTTTGAGAAGTGACCATAAATATGTATAGCACATTCTTTATTCCGGCAAAACAGAAATTTCAGTGGGAATTCTGCTGCCATCACCATATGATCAAGCCTAATACTGTTCTTTCACAGGCTGCAACAAGAAGGAAATAGCTTTAGCAGACGGAAATCCCATGGGATGTCCATGTGATTGCTCTTTACCCAAAAGACTGGAAAGAATCTCACATGAAGCAACTCAAATGATACCGCTGCCGAGTGACTAACCAGTCGTGGGGTGGCTTTGAGAGGAAGGAAAGCCAAGAAAACACTGCTGCACATCAAGATGAGCGTGAGAACTTTGCTTTGTGGGGTCAGAGGAGGAAGTCTGAGAGAAGAACTGTCAGAACAAAGCAGCAAAATGCAAGACTCAGCCTGTCAGCCCAGGCAGATCAGCCTTTGCTCACCTGCCATTTGACGAATCTTCTATAGGATACTAGACTCTGTCCCAGAGCCTCTCCTTTCTATACAGACGCTGTCCATACCTCTAAGGTTACCTATCCTTCCCCTGGCTATTATTACTAAAAATAATCCTAATGAAAGAATTCAGCATGAAATCCCAGGCTTATTAATGAATCAACATTTCTGAAATTTGTTGTTAAATTCAATTTATTTTTAAAAGCTGCATGTGGTTTGCTCATTAGAATAACTTTGCAATTAACCTTTCTGCTAGTGGCATTAGAGAGTAAAGAAAGTCTTTATATCAATTAAGCTCTTCCTTTACAGGTTCCACTTCCATCTTGAACACTATTAGATATTGATTACCTCAATTATTTTGTCAATAACATGTGCACAATTACATTAGAAATTCCTTAAAAAAAATTTTAGAAACGCTACATGAGAAAGTCATGCAACTGCCCCAAAATCATATCAGAATCCCAGGCTCTAAGAGGAAATAAAAAACTCTTTGACCAAAAAACACACCAAAAAAATTGAGAAAACAGATTATCAGATGAAATCATCTGATGTCTTGGACAAGAACCTAACTAAGTCAAAATCTGAATGGTTTAACTTAAGATAGGCTACTGGTTAAAAAGGTGGTTATGTCAGACTTAGTATTTGCAAAATTTATGTTCACAAAACTTTGAGTCTCCTGCGATTTTAAGAGATGTAACCATCATTCAGGGAAGTTTAATAGGGCATGAAATCTGCAGAAAAGCAATCTCTTTTTTGAACACCACATTACCTTTTTTATGACCCAAAAAGTGCACTAACGGACAGAAAAAAAAAGTTTTTCAAAGTGTCCTCAGAAAACAGCCATTATGTTACCATATGAATAAGCGCAACTCCACAACCCTAGGGCTTTATATTGCTTTCATCACAAGAGAGAGAAAAATTAGGAGAGAGAATTTCAATGCCATACACAATTGTAGCAGACCTACCTTGGTCGTATGTAAAACAGTACATAATTTGGCCACACTTGATCAGAATAGCAGTCTAACAAAAGTAATGTCTTGTCTTTAGAAATTGCCTATGCTTGAAGCTTTAAAAATGATGAAGGAAAAAAGCTTATTTGCCTGGACAATTTGGCAGTGGTGGTGCAAAGAAAAAGAATAGGGACAAACCTTTCGATATCTTATGGCCATCAACCTGCAACTTTCAGCATTAAATCAATTACTATTTAGCACATCAGTGTGGAAACATAAGCATTAGTTATAAAACCATTTAGCTCACAATAGCTACATTCCATTATTTTTCATAAAGTTTTGGGTGCATTAAGTCAGAACACTCTAGACATCAACTTAAGCTTGCACCAGCAAGGACCAATTATTTTTTTCTCCAAATATATGTTATAATTGTAAGCTTTTCAGGACAGAGCTTACCTCTTAGGCAGCTTTTAACCCTACAACACAGAAGTGCTTTTTTTTTTTTTTTAAGGTTATGAAGACCTGCAGTTGCAATATAATAAGCTGCTCAAATTTCAAGTTAGTCACTCATTTTATCCAGCAGAATGCTATGGACATGAAGCAAACCTCAAAAGGGAAAAGCATCAATGGTTACAGTAAGTGGCAACAAGTCTGTTATCTCCACGTTATAAAAATCTCTGTCTTCCAGAACAACTTAAAGGTCTCTTGTAGTTTATTAAACATAAAATTACACTTCTTATTCACCATCATAAGAATATGTTTTCAAGTTCAGGACACTAGTTCAGTAGAGTCTGCTGGTATTATGTCTTTGGCATGGTCTAACAAAATCTCAGTGTTTCAGTTATTATGCCTTTGGAAGGATTTCAAGACATAAAAAGCAACAGAAGCGCCATACCAACTTTACTGAGTCTTTCATAGTTAAAGTCTAATTGATATCAGCTCGAACAACCTTCATATAAATTACTATTTAATGTAAAACACGGATACTCAAATAAAGAGTCAATCTGTATAGCCTTTGAAAATATCACGACAAAAAAAAAAGAGAACAAAAAAAGTGAATATTTATCTGTATCAAGATTAAAAGGAGCTTGGGGACGTTCCAAGTACAGGGCAGTGATTGCAAATGCCACAGCGCTGTGTGCATGCTCTACGCTTTTGTAGATTTTCATGAAACTCCCCCGAGCGCTGTTCAAGGGCAAAGGCAGGAAAATTCTAGCAGTGCTGGTATTCCACAAAAGAGGTTGCATGTGCAGTACAAAAGAAAACAGGCTACAAAAAGCTTTTTTTTTTTTAAATACAGCTTTCCTTATCATTCTTTCATCAGTATCTCAGGGCTTATTTCCTCCTTTGGTTTTGGTACTGAAGGAGGTAGCACAAACCCTGCACTCCTACACTCCTATAACAAGGTCAGTGGGCTCCACCACCCTGCCAAGGGGACTAGGTGCTCTATGTAGCTCTTATGGCAGGTTTTAGCTTTGTGGGTACGTTTCCTGTTTTTGCTCCTCACTCAGTGATCTTCAGATTTGTTTTATTGTCCTCTTTCTGTTTTGCAGCACCACTGCTCTCTGCTAGGTTAATGTTACACAAAAATAAATCAAATTCATAAAAGAATAAATTTATAGGAGCTCCTTTTAGAAAATGTCTCTTAAGGGGCTCATAAATCATCAGACAGTATATAAGGCATTTAAAAATGCAGAACATATAAATGCACATAGAATACAGTAATATTAATTTTTCCCTTAAAACTAGACTATAGATAGATAAACATGCACATACCATATTAAATGGGAGCAGAACCAACCGCCCATTTGCTTCAGCTGCTACAAGTTAACGGCTGTAACAAACTTAGTACTTTCCCAAGCCTTACTCTGCCAAATGGTCTGATCTGATAATCAGATTAAGCATCTTTCTATTTTATTTTCAAGTTACTTTATTTATTTGTAGAGAATATTAATTTTTAGCTGTGGCATATTTTAATTTAAGAGGAGCTTGCCAATTTCTCATACTACCCTAGCATTCCACTTGAAATATAAACCAAATAAATCTTAGAGTTATTCAAATCTCTAAAGAGATTATATTCTTTTGCTAAATTTAATTTTGCTTTAACACAAACCTCATTATGATGTGCTGGCATTTTAAGTCTGTCTTCTAAGACAATTTGTTCAAACATTTTATGGCTATCAAATTGCTGAATTTGACTCCTGCTGTCTTTGTGCATCACCCTTTGTTTACTCAGCACCACCCTTCCTTGACCAAAGACAAACTTGACTTGTAATTCTGGACTTCTTGATGCATTCTTATTCAGATACAAAAAGACACAGTGCTGAGCATGTGCTGATGAAGATAAGAAGGACGATAAGGTTCAATGCTGCAGCCCCAAGAAAGCCTCAAACTTTGAGCAGGGATTCAACAGCCCAGCAAATCTGTGCCAAATCTGTGCATTATATGATATTCCTAGGTATTATCTCAGCAATCTTGGAGCAGTTTTGATGGCAGTTTTCTTTGAGAGAGGCAACACAGGTGGTCAATCTTCCCTTAAGATTGTCTTCCTTTAAGAGGCCGTTAAAGAACCTTCAGTTGACCAGATGGAAGTGAGAGCTCCACTTTGTAAATTGAAAGTGAACTTGTTTCTTTTGATTTACACAAAACATATGAAAACAATCGCATCTCTCTGTGTGCTTCAGGCACTTTGAATACTTAAAAATTTCAGCACATTGAAAAGCCTAAATATAACTATAGTTATGTTAAACTGAATAACTAAACAACCTTTCTACCAGCAAACAGAACAACTCAGTTCCAAATAAAAATATACATATATATCTATACATGAAAGGGCCAGGCTGCTTTTTCTCCAGTGCTAGAAGTATGTTATATGAAGATCACAATAACTGATCTACTTTGGCCACAGCAGGGATATGACACCATATTAAAAAGTTCTAATATCTTCAAAGACAACATACTTTTAGATTTTGTTCTTATCTATTCTATTGGAGAATCAGTTCTAGCAATCCCTCTCTCTCTGCTGATGTAACAAACAAATTTTCAGACACCATTTATCAGATTATGATCATTAATGGTTGTACAAGTCATTGCCAATACTTGAAAACATCCCCCACAAACAGACAGCACAGTCCAAGGAACACAAGAAGAATGGCTTCACACTGTGGTAATTCATTTAATACATATTGCACTATTCTGAGTGTTTTCTAGCCCTACATGCTGTAGCCTTGGAGTGACAACAGTACAAAAAGTCTTCATCTATTGACCATGTTTGATTAGAGAGCTGAAAAAAGGGCTCCTTGCTAAGTGCAGCTGGATAATTTTTAAAAACAACGGGCAACATGAATGCTTAGACTGATTCTCACCTGTTTTATTTTTTTGAACTAAACATTTGGCCAAATTCAAAAGGAGAAAGAATGCTCTGAAGTCCTGGACATTTTGGGAAAGATCCCACAATTTCTAATCTGCCAAATCTCTTCATTATTTAAAAAGTTATTACATGCCTCTGCTTTCTATTTTTTTCCTTTTATCTCCATAGTCTTGTCCCACAGAAAGCATGTAGCACTTTTGTTGTATCCTGATGTGCTCAGACTCCCACGTATGCTCTGCATTCAGTCTACTTTCTCACCATTTTTTCATTATCACGGCAATAAAAACATTTTGTACATAAAGGAAAAGCAAAAAGTTATAGCGCTAATGCATTCCAGTTGTTTGCTTTAGAGTAGGCTAAAAGAGTGGACGACATTTACTACCAAACAAATTTACTTCATCATAAATGCAATCCATTATGACAAGAATGGAAATACCATTACCCCTTTTAACATTATACTAGGGCTTCTTTCTGTCTGCTAGGAAGCCTTGTTATACAAGTCCCATCGTGCCAAGGACAGACCAGTCTTTTTCCAGACACTTACCCTCTGACAGCATGAATAAGTCTCAGTGATGGATAGGCGGTTCGCACTTTCAATTTATTCTTAAGGATTAATGCATTAACCCACTCCACATGCTTCTCTCCGCCTTTGACCATGAAAGCAGGAATCCAAAGGACACTGTCATTCAGCATGGATAGTCTATGCACAAATTTTTCTCTGTCACTCTCATTCCGAAAGCCTCCAAATGCTCTTTGAACAACGGATGGGTTCATGGTAATAAAATCAGATTTAGCTCCCACATCTGCAGCAAACTCCACCACAGGAGCTAGATTGCACCTGAAGAGGAAGAAATTAATGGAAAAAAAATGAAAATAAATATGAAACATTAACTCAGAAAAATGTATGCATGAAAGAAAAGCTGAAAATGAACACGCAAGCCCATTTCATACTATGTGTGAAAAAAATACCAGTGGTAATAGGTGTGGTATTAATGAGCATTTTAGTTCACTCGGACACTTGCAGGACAATTTTTAAAAAAATATTACATGTAAATACCTCCACGAGAAAGACACTTCGCTATACATTTAAAAATCAGGTCATTGTGCTTTAACAAATGCAATGCATCAGTAGCTAGATAAGCACTTGTAAGTGAGAGTCTGCCTTTTAACATCTATTATCTTTTGATTAGGGCTCATCTGTCATCCCTGTGTTACCACTTCCTGGGAACAGCTCACATTCTTAAAGTCGTGCCCATCAAATAAGGTATTATTTATACAGGTTACTACTTTCAAAAAATTGTTTTACAATACAGTATTTAAATACGATTTACAAAATCCTTAAGCCAGTGCTAAACGGAATTTGGCAATTTTGATTATCAGTACATCTCATCAGATGTTTTGACATTTAGTATCTTCATTCCATTTTGAAACTAAACTTCTTGAAAAATTTCAATTTCTTCTATTTTTCTCACTTTAAAACCTTGTTTAATTGGCAGAAACATTGTGCTATTTTCTAAGCTTGAATAAAATGCCATTTCAGGCCTTATTTACTGAAGATTTTTTTTCTCAATTATATAAATACATACACATATACATTAAATCATACATTAAGTTAAGAGGATGCAGTTATTTAAAATTCTAATTTACACTACCTTTTTGCCATTAAGGGAGCCTTTCCTAACACAATCATATGTCCTAAAGTTGGTAATATTGAAAATTTGTTTGGGAATGTAAGATGTAAAATTTTAAATGTAACTTTCAAAATTTTTATAAAAAATTGAATTTCTCCAGTTCATTTAATACAAACATGCACACACCCCATATTCAAGCTATCGTATAATTCAGGAATATTCAGATATTCAGGAATTCTTTGTTTCCTTCTTGATTTCAGCACTGGTTTCCTAATTTCCATTAGATATATTTTCCAGGAAGAAAAAGAAAAAAGTTTTACAAAAATGTCATCTTACATGTATGTATTAATAGGATTCTGTACATCTTTATGGACTGCTATCTTGAAAATAGTAACGCATGCATCTTTACAGCATTGCCACAAAATGAACTTCAAAGAAATTTAGTGTTTTACTTAAAGAAGAGCAAACCTTATAAATCTGCAATAAAGATTAGAACCTGATGTCCTGCAAAGTGAAAGGGTGTATGGATGTCAGATGTAGGCCCCATCTGCATATTATTATAACTCTTATCTATTATAACTCTATCTATTATAACTGGTGGCATCTATTGCTTACATACAGGAGATAGGGCTTAGCATTGAAAATCCTGCTCTCTCTGCATGCAACCCATAGACGTATCTACTCATACAAATTACTGTTTTGAAAAAGCTGCATGCCATATATAAGTGTGCATATCCAATGGACCATACATTTCTAATACGATTCTATATATCTTTTCACAGCCATACCTGATCTATATCAATGCTTGAAACTTTTTCAGTTTAAAAGTTTATGTATTTAGAAAGCAGCATCTAAATGTAATTTCCTCAAGAACCTGAAAAACAATAATCACAGGCAAACTAGAAACAAAGATAGTCTACTGTGTGTATCATTACAGCTTCATCTGTAATATACTGAATATGGAAGGCTGTATTTATAAAAGTTTACCACATAAGACAGTAGATATTTTCAGCATGTGGCATTTTCAGATTTCTCAGGTACTATTTAGGAGTAATGAGCAATCCAAATGCCCTCAGTGACAATGGAGCTGTCCATGAAGAGTTATTAAAAAGCCTCATCATATTTTTTTTTACATTTTAATGCCACAAATTAAGCATCAGATTATAATATTATGGGCAGGTATGGCATTTTCCTTCCCAATCACTGAGCACCTCTTAGCATTTGATCCTTTAAAAATCCAAGCATATAAATATGTATTCCTAGCAATATTCAGGTTTGAAAAAAACGCATGCTAATAAAGCACACAAGGCTCTGTTTCCAAATAAACTAATTCACTGCCAATGGTTTACTGTAGTGGAGCACTGCTGTAAGACACATGGCTACAATAATACTCAGCTCTGTTACAGGCACAAACAATACTGCATTAGTGCTGTTAGCCAAGTTATAAGAATAATTACCCTGGTTATAGTCATTTCCCACTATCCTAGAGATTCCTTCCTTTAAGGGTTGATTCCAATGCTCATTAAACCAAAAATGTCCAAAGTCATCAATTTACTTTGTATTTATCCCTAAAAAGTTGGCAAAAGCATCTGCTAAAATCTGCCAATTAAAAGTTAGCACATTCTTCATCAGGGAATAAATTGGACTGTTATTTCTGAAGCGCTTGCCTATCCACTGAAGAGTGACCCACCCTAACACTTACCATGCACTGCTAGTACTGGACTATATTTTATTTCCCAAAGATATCTGGAAAGTTTATAGAAGAATATCTTTCAGCCTATCTTCTATTTTATTTTTGAAGGACGTGCAGGTAATATAAGGGCAAATAGAATAACAGTGATCATGCAGTTATCCACATTGTCCAAAGGTTTCACGAAAAAAATAATAATGAGCACCTTGAATAAATCACACATACACAATTGCATTCAACATCTCCATGTATTTGTATAAACTTGAATATCTTTGTTAAAACAGAGGTGCTCTGGATCCTCAGCTACATGGAAGAAGGTTTCTTCCCAGAATTCAGCACTGAACTTATTAGCAAACACATGCTAAAACCAAATGCATTCTTGCTATTATTTCTTTTGTCTGTAAATATCATGGACCTCCTGACCTTCTCTCTGAATCATAAACCAGCTCAGGGATTCATGATTCTGCCATTTCTCAGAAAAATACAGTTTCTAAACCCTGATGGAGATCTTACTTTTGTTCCCAGCTACTCACATCTGAAACAAAAAACTAACTATTGTATTTTTGCATTTAACCTGAGTATGTGTAAACAGATTTCAGTGCCATGATAAAAGCTTCATCATAATGCCTAATGCTTCTTCATGTTGTGCCACTGCTTCATAGAATCACAGAACCATTATGGTTGGAAAAGACCTTCAAGATCATCTGTTGCTGAAGCTGCAGGTCAACTTTGAGCAGGACAGACTTGACTCAAATGCATTGGGAGTAACAATTGTATATAGCAGTGAAGATTGATTTGGGCATGTTAGTAAATAGCTGTAAATATGAGCACTGAGAATGAACTATCAAGTTATATGAAGGCTGTGAAACACTCTCTATCGAGCCCATGTTATTGACTGTTTACAGAGCAACTAATGCAATAAGGATTTCCCCAGCAAGATAAATATTGCAAGTATTGATGGGGTTTGTTTCTTTTTTTTTTCTTCCTTAAAAAACTCCATTCTTTAAAACTAACATGCTTTTTTTTTTCTTTTTTTTTTTTTTAATCAAAGGCTAATCTCATCTCTCTCCCACCCTCACTACAAGAGCTTAACTAACAGAGTCAGTATTTATCCCCTTGCTCCTCCCAGGCACTCTGTCTATAGCAGAAGTGCTCAGAAACTGCTCTCATGGTACAAAACATTTGGTGAAGTTGGAGGAGGACATTACGACAAAATCTAAATAAGTTGATAGGTTCATGTGACTGGGAGTTATCACAGGTGAGACTATGCTAACGACCTTATATGCAGAGAACAGGCTGGCCACTTTATCCATCTCGAGGAGAAGTGCTGGCTCCACAGGCAGAGAGACAAAACCATTGCAAGGAGGACATACATCCCTGTCCTATTATGAAAATGAGCACCAAAACTAAGTACTACATACACAGTAAGCAACTACTACATATGCAGTCAAAATAGAAACTGAGCTCATGTCTGAAATATTGCCTGGCATTTGAGTGTTTGCAGAGAATCTGAGATATGCAGACTAGAACATCAGAGTGGCTAAAGAGCCATTTGCTGCTCCCAAATATGTCCATGTTGTCTACTGACTGCAGTGGGATACAATGTCTGGAAGTCTAAAGAAGGTCCATCATGCCAGGTCTAGAGCTGCATGCCAGGAGAGAAGACCAAAGTCAACAAAGTGGCTTAGATATGAAGCTTTCATGGTCCCACATATATAGTCTTGTTTCTCATAAAGGCAGAGCTATCTAGCAAGTCATGAAATTATGTTCTTGAAAATACACTCAGATGGGAATTTACATACCCCACAGAGATGCAGCTAGACTTGTCAGGTCACTCACAAATATACGTGTGCACAAATATATGCACACATATTTCTAAAGTGCAATATTTATAAGCCACACTTGGTCAGTATCTTCAAGTTAATTTTAAATAAAAGCAATATAAACTTCAGTGAGTAAAAGTGATGACTCTGTTCCATTTTATTTGATATTGAGAACTAAAAAAATATTCTTCATGCAGTAACAATACAGAAATTGCCCTACAAATCTCTACACTTGTTAATCTGTTAGCAATCTGTGTACTTGAGGGTTACCAGTTGAAATAAATGTTTGGAAATCAAGATAAAACCCAGGCCACATAAAAATGCAGTAAAAGTGTGTTCTTTTTCATTAATGTCTCCTTGTAGAACAAAGCCAAAAATATCCATCACACAATATTAAACACATATACTCTGAGAAACCAATAAATGAAGATTAGTTTGTTGCTGTAAGACTTACACTATTAAACAAATCTGAAAGTGAGGAACAAACACAACTAGTATCAGGTACATAAACTCTTGTCCTGAATAGCCTGCAAACTTAAGTTTAGATTCACATCCAGACTCCTGCAGGAATCATATTTTAAGTGTAAATTTCAATTTCCAAAGGATTTCCAAAGTATCCAAGTGGCAATCTGAAATTCCAGGCTCAAGCACAGAGGACATCTCCAACTGGGGCAACCTCTACCAAGACTATTGACACCTCAAGGTGTCCAGCAGCAGTATGACTATTGTCACATGAATATACCTCAAAATGGAGATCTGCTATGGGAAAAAAACAAAATACTACAAGGGATGAGAAAACCCTATGTATTCTAGGATGCTCTGTGAACTTCTTTGGCTCTGAGTAAAACAAGAATTCCTTCAATTTAACTATGTGAGTGGAGATTAGCAGGGAGTCTTCTGACATATCCCACTGCTATTGGCTTTGGAGAAAGTTTCTCACGAGAGCCATAAGCAGAATCTGCACTAGAAGCTGACAGGACCACGCAGGAATCACATCCATGCTCCCCGATGTGCCACTTCACACACCCCCATGAGTCCAGGCTCATTTTTCTAACTCCTGCCAACAAAAATCATCATAACCAATTTCATTTTAATAAGATGACAACATTACCTGCTAACAAGTTTCCTTACTTGTTACTCCCCAAAATAGAACTTCTTCCATTAAGATGACAGGACAAAAGAATTTGAGGGTAACACCTGATAGGCCAGCTGTCCTCCATGGAGCCAGCACAGCAAAGTGACAGAGATAGTCTAAGTGGCGTTAAATACTTGGAGACAGTAGCACCACACATGATTTACCTCTTTATTGGAAGTTCTTGCTGCACCATTACCCATGAATTACTGAGTTGTTACTCTTATTTCCAATGCTGCTACTTTGACACCCTAATAAAAGAGGGAATTTATGTCTCTGAAAGTTTGCTGCGTACTAGATGGAAACTACAGCTGTGAAATATCAAGATTGAGATTTTTATCACAGAAAAACAGAAAAATGAAAAGAAGGTATTTCTAGAATACCACTATCTCTGCCTTTTCATGCTCATGTACCTTTACATGTTACTCCCTATAAAGGACTTCCTATACATGACAATTCTTACAGCATTGTAGAAGTGGAGACCAGTTCTGCAACTCCCTAATCGCAGGAGAAACTAAATATTTCAATGGTACATTCATTAAATTCAGGCCATTTTTCTCATTTTGGATAAGCACTTTGGGGTTGTGAGTCTGGAATGTGGAAAGAAATAAAAGGAATGTGCAAAAAAAGAAGTGTCTAAAAGGCAGCCGTCTGATTGAGACTGTCTGAAACAATAAGTCATATCTTGTACCACACAACACAGTTAATGAAGAAGTGGATTAGTGATGCCCGTTTTCTCCAGAAGCAGTAACTTCAAGGAGAAGAGGCTGCAGTTTATGGTCTCTTACATCTGCAAGGGTTTTGCTCCCATGGGGGATCATGCCTGCTGTGTAATCCAGAGTCCTAATAAGTTTACAACTTCCTAACTAGGAAAGAAAAAATGTTTAACTCTTTCCCACATTAGAAACTGCTTAGGATATTACTAGATTAAAATATCTATATTGTGAGAAATAGGTAATTAGGCACTTAACAATGAAATTTCACTACACTTCCTTTTTTTTTAATCCTTGTAGGATAATTTCAAAAAGAGTCAGGCTAATCCTCATTGCTCTGGAGTTTGTTAATCTTGTGAACTTAGTTTGGGCCAGTTCTGAGAGTGTCACTGTCCAACCTCACTGGCCATATCCAAAAGCCATCCTGAGCTCCTGCCTTCTCAAGTAAAACAAATCAGAGATCAAGGCTGTCTATCAAGATAGGTACCATGGGGCTATGCTTTTTAACATTCTGCTGGAAGGAGAAGACCAAAAAAATCCCCAAAGTGTACTACCAACCTGTGCCCAAGTCAAAAAATTAATGTTGAAGGACGCCAGAAAAATAAGAGCTGCATCTAACTAGTCTTTTTTGGGGGGACTAGTGAGGACAGTGAGGACTACAAGGCTATTCAACTGGATTCCCAGCTGCTGGCTGAGTTGGAAGGAAAATACACTGCTAGGAGAAAGGAAGAATTAAACAACCAGCTCTCATGGCTGTTCTTTGTCAGAGCAGGTCTCTGCCAGGCATACAGCTTCGCTTAACACATATGCCAGCTACTTCAGGTCTGTTCTCCATATCAATCAACCGAAATGAATGAGATTTTGGGAGAAGTAATGCTACTGTGAGCAATTCTACAAGAATCCACTACTTAGTTATTTTTTCACCCGATGTCCTGCTTTTGAAGACTTCCCCACACATATACTGAATTCTATTATAAATAATCAAAATTATTTCCGTGGATTTTCAGCACCTTTCAAATTCTGAACCTAAAGCTGTACTGAATTCTCTCTGGCACGTAATGACAGCCCAAGAACTCACTGCTTAGCAATTTTTGCTTTTACTATTTTGAAGCATGTCTCACATGCACCTCACAGATTTCTTAGGAAGTTCTTACAACTTCCTCTAACTTGTACATCTGTTCTCTGATATATGCAAGATTGCTAACACAGCCCTGGCATAAGAAAGTATAGGCAACAGAAGAATAAGACCTGCTACTAAATCTTAGCTGGAAGGAACACGGGAGAGCAGCAGCACACAGAAACAGCTCGTGCAGTAGAGCCGGGCCATTTACAGGTCTTGTGTGCAATCCACTTACTTATCTCCTACTTTACGGTTCTCATTTACATTATGGAAGGGCAGATTTTGGAATGCTACGGTATAGCTTTTCTGGGTATAGTGTCAAAATGTAGCTTCCCACCACAGAAGTAATTGAGATGCCAGGGTCACTTAAAAGGATATGCAACTTTAAAAGATAAAGAGGAAAGCAATAGGAGAGGAAGAAAGTTTACAGCCAGCTCATCGTTTTTTTCTTTGTAAAAAAGACATTCTCTTTGTTTCCTCATTTAACTAGACTGGGTCAGATTTTCTTCTGGAAGAAAAAGAGGCATGATTTCACTAAATTTGTGGAACTAATCCATTTTATCCCAGCAAAAGATATGTCCCTAGACTCTTGATTTCTGATTCATGAGAACAAAATAAGGCCCTGTGTGATTAAGTAATTAAAAAAAAAGCTACTTTAATGTTCAGTAAGTACTGTAAATCTGGTTAAGCTGACAAAACATTACCCTGTTTGCAAAAAAATGACTCTCATAAGCAAATTCAGTGTTGTCTAAAAGATAGAATTTACTTTCTTTTCCCTGTAAAATTTGCTGACACACTTATACATTGACTTGTTTATTATGCATGTCTATTTTGGGTGTCCATTTTAAAATAGTATTTTTAATAGAAGTATTCCAATTATTTTCTGTTCTTGGTAGATCAATGATCCAGAAAAGGCTCTGACTATGCTGAAAGGCTGGTTATCAGTAACTTTGAATGATTTTCAAAGAGAATGCCAGAAATTGCCACATTTAAATCAATTAAAGAGACAAATTCTAACTGTCTCCTTGTATTCTTAACGTGTATTAGCAAAGCGTAAAGACTCAAATTCTGAGTCTTTATTAGTTACTGCTAACATGCTCAAACCATCTTTAGAGGAGCTTCATAATTCAGGATATTTAATTTACTGTAGTGTAATACAAATAGTGGCAGTTGTCTATCATATTCTTTTCACTGTAACAGATGTAACGCTATCAACTTTATTATGAAACTAATGATATGTTTGGTGTTATATCTAGCATGCATGGAATGCTTATGTCCCAAGAAATCTCTCTCAAACATGCACATTTTTGTTTTAGTTTTCATAATAGAAAAAGAACATGAAGTCCAACCAAAATCAACAGAATTATAGATCTAACCAAAATAGTATGGCAAATGTACAACCGCACTTAGGTATAATGCATGCATTCAGAATCATGAAAGTTTTGGGCATCAGTATACACAGCCAGTGGCACTTTAGATTTAATTTGTCCAGAAACATGAAAGATGTTAAGTTGGATACGCCCATTTTACTCATACTGATAAGAGAGGAGTTACTGAGTGTGCCAATACAATTAGATTGGGCAACTGCATACTATGTTGCATGCTTTTGGTTTTCTTTTAATAAACATGAGAGATGGGAAGATGAGCGGGAACATGGAAGACAGGAAAAAGTAGCTCTTAAGAATGCCTGGTCTTCTCCTTCAACTTGAAATACAAAGGAGTTTCTTGCTATTTACTGCAGCAGAACTGTTACATCCACATGCACATTTCCATTGTCCCCATACGTAAGTACCACATTATCTAGCCATGCAGAAGCTGTGAACTTCTAAGATTTCAAAGTTTGATTTGTAAATTCAAAAATTTCACTCTAAACTGTCCATATACACTGTAAGGTCCAATACTTTATTTCTTGAACGTCATTAAATAATTAGCTATTATGCAGACAATAACTAATTGCTATACTGATTTTCATAGGCATACCTGCACCACAAGAGATGTCTCTGCCCTCTGAATAGACGATAAGCAGACTATACTTCCCAATGTTCCTATTATATCATTTACCTCTTATTTGTACACAAGTCTTTAAGAAATCTATCTTTACTCCTCATGACTCAACACACATGGTTTGAGTAAAAATGTGCGTGTTGCTGCATTGGGCTTTTCTGAATGGCAGTTGTGACTTCTAGAAGTTGTGACCTTCTCAAAGAAAAAAATCATCTATAAAATCTACTGTCTAGATTTTTCTGTGCTCTGTTAAATAGAATACATTCAATTTTTGAGAAAGTATGGAAGCATGTCCATAGCCTAAATGCAGTCAAAACATGTAGTATTAATTTTGGACTGTTTTCACAATAAGGATGCTAATTTGAGAGACTGGTCATGGCACAAGCAGCGCAAGAAGAAGGAAGGAGTGGTGTGTTACTGACATGGAGGCAAATTTCTAGTATGCCTTTCAAATAATATACAGTTGGCACACGTACATCCTCTTTTGATTTACGAATTGAAGGGCTATAATTTTCCTTTTATGTATTCTTTTGACTTTTTTTCCACCACCATCACTGCTCCAAGCCAGAAAAACAAGAAACTTTCAATGACACCTAAATCTATATTGTTTCCTACCACCACTTCACCCTTCGCAAACCACACCAATTGCAACTTCTGCTTCAAAAGAATCTTTTATCTAATGTTAACTCTCTCCATATAATGCCAGCCTGTCAAAAGAGTAAGCAACTTTTTATTTTCCTCTTGCTCTGTGAAGCCCAAACATATTATACCATGCACGTTTGAGTGAAGAAAGAATAAAAGGTGAGGCATATGAACGCGTCTGCCCAAACTGCAAGGATACACTTTTAGAGCAGTGTGAAGGGATTTAGTTGTGTGACTTCTAATTACCTTAATGGCAGCCATCTGGTTCAATCCCAATGCATCATTCTGAAATCTTACCTCATATTGCATGTAGGTAATGTAGTAATTTGCAACAGGCCATCTCTATTGGCCAAGAGCTAAGAAGGCATATTTTGGAAAAAGAAAAGACTTTGCCTTTATCCTACCACCAGAATAATTACTGTGCATGGAACAAAAACTAAGAGAAAGTAACATCGATCTCTATGCTCTCTTCCCTATTTTTATTTTCACTGCAAAAAAACTGATTCTTCTTGTCAGACACCTAAGAACATATTCAATTTTGTCAGTTCAACAGGGAAAAGTACTGTTTCACATAAATTACTCAGTAATTTCAAATAATCCCTGAAACTTGTGTCTCAGATTAAAGCTTTTTCTCACAGTGTTTGTCCAAGAAACAGAGCAGAGTACATTTGTCAACAGCAGATATGAGCTCACCTTATTACAAAGTCATGGCTATCAATCTCCTTTCCACATCCACTGTCCAGAAGGATGCCAGAATTCCCAACAACTGCACAGGTTTTAAATCGCCGATTCTTCATGGGGGAAACCTCAGGGAGGAGGCTGTGCAAGTCCTGCGAGATGTTCAGCGTGCGACGCCTGTCCAACACATAATGGATTACATCTCCTGGCTTGAAGCTGCTTTTGACCACCGAGACATCCCTTTCAGCATCCAAGAACCGAAGGATGTTCTTCCTGTTAGTTAACAGAAAGGCAGACATAAGACGCAGTACTCAGCCTTCATATGGAGCTTATGTGGCAGCAGCACCAACCCGAAGTTGAGGACAGACTGCTTCAGATGGACTAAGGTCATCTCCAAGCTCTGGAAAAGCTGAAGTAAAGTTGTTAGGGCAGAAATCAAAAGTTTGATTATGATATTACCTATAAACATTACAGTGCATAGAGCTCACCCACTTCATACACATAAAGGCACTGACTGACCTGACTGGCATGATGACTCTAAAACTTACTGGGAGCATTATTTTTGATTAATATTAAAAAAAAGACAAAAACAGAGCACAACTGCTTTTTCTAAAACTACATTAGTTAAAAGATGGAGTTTTATGAGCTAGAGAATATATGCTTCACTGTTCCCTCTCAAAAGTCAGTTCGGTTCAGCAATGACCATGTTTTCCTTTAGACTGTTATTCCACTGCAAGAGTAATGTATTTAGCTCAGCTTAAACTTGCTCCTAATTAACTAAAGGCTCAGTCAAAGTTATCCTAATTAACTTGAAATAAGAACACTCTCTGTCTTTCGTACCCATTTAACAAAATCAGCTTAAATCCATGCTGCAAATTGAAGGACTGCAGCTTAGCATGCAGCCTGACTGTTAGCTGAGCACAGAGCACCACTTCTTAGGAACTCTTATCATCACTGTAAATCAGTTTAGTCCAATCCCTTAGCTTGAATCTCTGCAATTAAGCATTTAAACAGCTAACCAGGGTTTAGCTGCTCATGATCAAGCTATCAGATAGCACAGATCCAGGGGATGGGGTAATTAAGCACTTGTACGCTCCCAATCCACAGCAAACAGCAGGCAAAGTACCTTTGCTTAAATGTCAATGGAGAATGCTAAGTCACAGCAATTTGTACCTGCTTGTGAAGTCTAGGAGAGGGGATTGGAAAAAAAAAGTTTTTTTTTTTTTTTTTTTTTTTATAAAAAAAAGCTCTTTAAATTCACCAGCTCAGAACAGGCATCTTTAAGACAGTGGTTCACATGGACTGGCACCTGCATTTAGTCCTTGCAGTTACAAGCCGGAAAGGACCTCAGCTGCCACCACAGGCCCCATCAGCCAGGGACCATGAGAGGCCTCCACAAGACGTTGATATTTTCCACTGGTGTCAGCAGGTGGGAGATCACTTAAAGCACAGTGTTTCGTTGAGTAAGAGGATGCTATTTTTACATAATCATTTTTTGAGCAGAACTTCCTTAGATGGGACCAAAACAGGAAGAACTGCTAACTAGACACGGCATCGTAGTGGGGAACCTTCGTGGCCGGAGACAGAAAGGGCCAAGCTGTAGGGAACCATCCTGGCTGGCATCAGACTGGGATGAGTGGCGGAAGCCCCTGGAGTCGAGCTAGGCACTGGGGCTGCATTTGGGACCAGGCGCTTGCAGCTCCTTGCGCCAAGCACTTGCACTGGGATCAACCTTGCAAGCTGAAGAGGAAGTGAAACACGATAAAAACTTTGTTTTCAAGTATTTCCTCTCTCTTCTTGGGCTACGAAGGAGGAAAGAATAGGGGAAGGCATCTGAGGCTCCCTTCTGCAGCCGCTGCATGGATAAAGCAGCACCAAGGCAAGGATGTTTGTGCCAAGGCTGGTGAGGGTCTCCCAGGAGCAAAGCAGAGGGGAGGATATGCAAACCTCAAGTGCTTAATGCTTTTGGCAAGTGGCATAAAAGACCAGGAAAAACATTTCTGTAAAACACAATAAAGCTTCTTCCTCAGCCTGCAAGTTCAAGTGGACTTAAAAGCCCTGTGGGCTTGATAAGCCTTGTTTTGTGGGCGCCCTGCAAGAGATGAATATGTAAACAGCTATAAAATGAAAAAGAGACGGAAAGAAGAAATTGACTGATCCAGCAGCATTGAAAACAAGTTAAAATATTAAATACCAAAACAAAAGTCACGATGTGCAGATCCAGGCAGCTGCAGCAGGGAGCTCTTCGGGGATCCCCCTCAAAGAGACCCTTTGCTGAGACGCAGAAAGGCAGAAACATGGATAGAACTGTTATTATTTGTGGTAGCAAAGAGGCAACACAGGCGTAGACAGTGTGAGCATCTCCCATGTTATTTTAATACACATGAAACTGCATTAGAGAAAGAGTGACAAAAAATAAGACAGGGTCTTGGCTTCCTCCATTAACCTGAAGAAGGTAACTAGCAGGCAGCATTTGCTACATGTCTGCTTAGGCTCAGAAAAGTCTTCCACTGGGTTTCAAATGGAGATGGCTTTAGATTCAGGTAAATGAGCAATCATTAAGAGAGTTGAAACTTCAAAAATACCTAAGGGATTTCTTTTTCCTTAGAACTTCGAGATGGCCAGAAGTCACTGAATCTTAGTATGTTCCGACCTATCTAAAAACTTGTTTTTAGCTGAAGCTGTGAGTAGAACATGCCATGGTAAATGTAGGAGCAGGTGTTAGAGGACTTATGAGAATCCCTGCCCCCGTGCAAGACGTGCAATAATCCTCACATTAAAACATTCTTAATTGGTCCACCTGACCATGTCTAAATATTTTTAATCCTAGAAGAACTCTGAGTCAGTGTGCAGATGTCTGTGCCATTGTTTTAAGTTCCTCTGCTCCCCTGACTCACCCACACTGCAGGGATGTTGGCACATGCCCTTTCCTCAAGGTGCTAAAGGTAGAATTATACTAAGGGATATGACAAAAACTAAGTGCTAACTTATTCACATTCAGAAAGTTTATGGCTCAGTTAGAGAGGGGAAGGGAGGACATGATTTTCAGTGAACCTCAAAGCAAAGACCCTGTATGGAAGGAACCTCTGTGAGCACAAGTCACACCATGAAATAAACTGTTTTTTTGAGGTGGGATTGAAGTTTTGTTTTCGATGAACAAAACCGCCCCAGGGTGCATCCAGAACCTGACACGGGCAGGTGGCCACAGAGGCTAGTGAGGCTGGCTAGGGCCCAGCAGCTGTTTACAACCAGCTCTGTGACTCTCAGAAACACACTGCAACAAGCTGTGTTTGACCTGGGCTTGTTTTGATAAATAGAAACAGATGTTCAAACTGCTCCAGTGCTGTGTGCAACGCCTGGTTATCTGATGAAGTGTATTTAACAGATACCACCACCTTTGCATAGCTCTCCAGAAGATATAAATATGTCACCACATTACCTCGGAATAATACGTTTTCTATTTATACGCATAACAGTCTGCACTACACAACAGTATTGTCCTGTGGCAACCTCTCCCACATCCATCACAGAATCACTTGCATTAATTAAAAAAAAAAAAATTGATTAAGTATTTGAGTTCTAGGAACAAACTTTTTTGAGCAAACTTCCAAGCATGTCAGTGCTGGAAAGCCTCTCCTCACCCCTTTGCAATCCACTTCCCTGCCTCTCTGTCGTCCCCAAGAGCAAACTGGGGTCAGACCCACAGTACCCCAAGCCCTTCCTGTTCCACACACCTTGCACATGGAGAACCAACGATCATCAGCTAATAAAGTCTTGCACTGCAGCAATAGCCTTCACAAACTTGAGGCTAATAAATCCTTTTTTTAAAACATAATGTATGTGGTTTTAAGACCTCTCTACCTTTTTGTGGCTCTCCTGTGGACTCTCCCCAAGGGGTTCACACAGGCCCTTCCACACCTTGATTCGCCAGCGATTCACCCTGCACCCTACGGAGCCCAGCTGCTGCCCTTCACCCTCTGGATGGCCTGCAGGAAGCAGCTCAGCTCAGAGCCATAGAGGAAGACAACTTAGGTGAACACGTGGCCCATTAGAAGCCACTTTCCCTGAAGAAGTGCTCCAGAAACTACCTTCGGGACAGAGGAAATCGAACCGCAGGTCAGACTTGGCCCCATATACAACCACCCACCTGTGGCTCCAAGACACCTCCAACGGCGGATTGTAGCTCTATGCTCCCGCACACTCTGGGCTGATGTTGGTTTTACACAGGCACACTAAAAATACCCATCTCAAAGTTGCCGTGCTTTGCAACTCCTCTTGCCCTCAGCACTAAGAAGAAACACACAGTGAAAACTCAAGCTGTGTCCATAGGCTTGAGCAAGGGGGAGGCGCACAACGTGGTGTGATTAACCATCCTTCCTTCCCAGTATTCCCTTCCTATGTGCTCTCTATGCATATTGATCACAGAGAGGCTTTTAACAAACGGAAACCAGTTAGGACTTTTAAGCATAGTTTTAACACTTCCAGCTCTGTGCTCCTAAACATGTGCTTTACGAGATGATGGGGAGGACTTTTCATGTGCTATCAAAACAGGAGATCAATGCATTATCTTTCTGAAGAAGGCTGAATATGGGAAGGCCAAGGGTTACTCATAACTCAAGAATTTATTTGCTCTGTAATATATACATAACCAGCTCAATATATAAGCAGCCAACATCCAGTGTTTTAACTGAGCACTTCTCCAGACCAACCTGAAGGAGATATTTTGCAACTTTGGTGAACGTCGCACACAAGTGTCCACTTGCCACTCTTGCAAGATGACCAAACATATATTTTTCTTATATTTTTCCTCAGTGTGGCCATGCCACAGGCCTCTAATGGGATCACAACAGGGAAGGAAGGACTTGGAAACCCAGCATGCTTGGCCACTGCTTAGGACTTGAGGACAAACTATAGCTGCTTCATGCCATCTTGCAAGAAAACTAATGACAGCAGTTTGAGCGCTTCTGTGAGGGAAGTCTCTTTTTTCCTCCTCTAAACAAAGCTGTTAACATATTACAAGTTCTCACACTTCTCTGACAGGAAATCTCCACTCATCAAGTTCTCAGCCACATCACAAACAGATAAGCACATCCTAGTCACAAACGGGGATTTTTTTTTTTACTTTATTTTGCCTTCCTGCAATTCAAAACCTTTATCCGTTCCTTCCAACGAAAAATATATATCCCCACTTAATCAAAAGAAGAGGAAAAATAAAATCATGCACTGAAGCCTCGATGGCTGCATTTCATTTCACAGAGACCATAGAGGTGCTGGTACAACACCAGCCCTGCCCAAGAAGCACACAGTTTTGCACCACTTCAGCCACATCTCTGTTCTGAAAGCACAGTCTTGAATGGAATTGAAAATTCCCATTTTCCATAACTTGAAAATCTTCACATTGCCACAAACAACGAGGAAATTAGATTCAAAACCCCACAGAAGGGGGACCCTCTTGCTCCTGGTCACACGTGACTGAATCATTCAGTCAAGGATCAAGCTAGCTGTCTTCTTTCCTCGGGCAGCAGAATTACTTATTATCCTTAAAAGAAATTGCCAATAATGAGAAGGTATCATCCATACAAAAAAATTCACTCTCCCGCTGGTGCAGTCATGATTGGTAAGGCAGCAGATTTGCAGCAGGCTCTACTAATGAGCTAACAATCCCCACCATGCCCACCTCTGTTATGCAAAGTCTAGCTCTTTCATTCAAACAGGAACCACCAAATGGGCTGCTGTGTCCACTCAATTGGGTCTTCTGCTCACAAAGTCCAGCAGAGCATCTTGATAGCTCAGATACCTTGTGTAAGCTCTTTCTGCTCCCAGGGGTCCTGCTTATGGAGCTGCTTCACTCAGTGATTCTTAGGACCTGGTCAAGAATTCATTTCCAACAGCAAACAGAAGACACCTCTGCAGTTGATAAAAAGTGGTCATTAGCACAAACAAATATAAAATGGCAGAAGTGGATACCAGGTTGACAGGGAAATAACTAAGCACAATGTCCCAGCTGCCATACTGCTCATCCAGACACAGCACAAATCACACTATCCTTTCAAAATGCAAAATGCACTATTACATTTTCTCCACATTTTAAGTTTTTTATTGTAGATGCCAAGCTGATGTAAGACACAACAGTAGCTGCCATTTTAGGATGATTATAAGTTTTATGAAATGCCTGTGTGCTGTACATTAATGGCTTCACAAATTGTTTCTCCACTGCTAAGAAGTGACAAGGTTTTATACATTATTCAACCAGTGCTAGTTTGTTTTTTTATTGTTATGTTTTTCTCTTGTCAGTATTTGCTATGGCAAACCTCACACCACAATTCAAACACTATTCACATTAACAGTTGCAATCACAGTGCATGAATCATCTTCATGATGTACACAGAGTAGGTAACGTACTCTGGAGGACTCAACTGTTAGTCTCAACATAAGAACACTCCAGGAGACTGCTATGTACATTTAAAGTTAGTCTTGATAGCTCTACAAGTGTAAAAATATTTACAGCTAAGATGTTTCGCACTGCTGTGACAGGGAAGAAAGTTGTACAGCAAATCTCCTGCAAAAGCGAAAGAAGAGCACGTGTTGTTTAGTCAGCACAAGAGTGGGGCCCACATTACACAGGGTTCTTTGTGGTTTCTGCAAAAAAATAAAATATGCCCAGCTCCCTTCCCTTGCTGCTCAAGAGCATACCCAAGTGTGTCATGCGTGGAGAAGACCTGCACTGACTGATAGAGCTGTTTCCCTGGTCAATTTTTGGCCCAACGTCACATTAATCTAAAACCTTGTATCAGATCAGTCAAAACACCTACCTGTGCCCCTCATCAGCTAATTGTCCATGAGGATAGGAATTTCACCTCCGAAAGAGACCAAGGTGGCATCTCAGTAAACTTAACTTCACGTACACTACTACACAGAAAATCTCTACGCTGACCAATTGGAATCTTTACTGACAAAACTAGTGTACGGGATTAATGTTTTTCTTCAGAGATAAACTTTATTGTGCAGTTTTTAAAAATCACCAAGTAATCACAATGTGGTGTTTCTAATGAGCACATTTATAACGTGAGAGAACTTTCTCATCCTCCAACTGTAAGAAAAAGATTTAGTTTTTGTAACTCATAGTTTATGGTAGAGCAAGGTGGTTTCAACGTAGTAAGAAGTTTAAAAAAATACTCAAAAGTACTTGAGTATGAGTACTCAAAGTACTCAAAATACTCAAAAGTTAAAAGTGTTTGAGTTGTTTGTCCAAATGAGACTGTTAGCTTTGGAAACAGGCAAGAAAATATCATCTCAGAATTATGCCAAACTCCAATTTCTCTCTCAACTTTACTTAAAGAGTCACTGCAATACTAGCATTTGTTTATTGTTTGCCTTGAGCAGCAAAATATATTGTTTTTAAATGGCTCTGAAATATATGGTACTTAATTCTTCACCAAAATGGAATGACTGAAAAGAGTTATTATAGGTCTCTGCTTCTCTGAATAACTTCCAAAACAAATCAATTTACATCAAAAGCAAAGCAGTGCGCTGTTTTATTCTCCCATCAAACCATACCCTACAATTTCAATTTCTGACACTTTTCAAGTTACTATATGTCCACCTTAAACTGTCAGTTACAGCCACATAAATCTTAAATATTGTTATTGATGTTGGAATTCTACTTCTTTTCCCTAAATTACCTTCGGGAGCAGTTTAGCTTTTGCAACAACCACATACAAGTCAGACAATCCACTCTGCACCAGTATCTTGGGAGCAACAGCCCTGGCATGCTCCTCTGCTGCATTTTAGGGTGAGAGATGGGAGTTCTCTGGCACAAAGCCCAGGCAGGTGCAGGGGCAGAGATGGACCGCAGGATCCCTCATTCCAGAACTAACAGAGTTTGGGACCATGCAGCGCACTATTGAGCTTGCTCAGCTCCTTGGATAGGGCTGCTGGTTCCAGAGCATCGGTGGTAGAATGCATTGTTGCTACCCAAAACCTGCTACTTTTCTCCTTCCCATTGCAGGGGGGCTGTGCTGTCTCTGCCAAGAACTCCAAGAATTTCAGGAATTACAACTGCTTCACAGATAGCTTTCATTACAGCTTTGTAACACACGAGTCATTTCCCAGCTACCACTATCTTCTACTTGCTTTGGAAGGAAGAACATAGAAGAGGAGGTCTAAACCCAGAAGTCCCCTTTTCAGACAGGCCATGCCTATCACACACAGAAACATCACCTTTTTTAAGGATTTCCTATACTGCTCTCTAATTGAAAGAAAATCAAATAAAATCAAAATCAGAAATCAGAGTGGCATAAAAAACACATTTTAAATTATCAAATTCCTACCCAGCTGTAAAACAGTGCTCAGATTCAGAAGTTCAAAAATTCATCCTGCTATGCCTTTGCTGCTGGAAAATAACTACTTCTCTACCGCCTTGCACAGGGCACAACATGTTCAGCCCTCCGTCCTGCTAATCTGATCCACAGCATTTGCATCCCAGACACTCTCCTCAGATGGGGACGACAAGTGCCCAGTAGTTGTTCTGATGTTTGGTGTTAGGAAATACCGAAACAAAATGTTAATGTCACTCCTTTGACCTTTGCCTTTGTGTCTGCTGCTTTGAGGACCTGAGACTCTTCCTGGCCTCCACAGTTAAGGGGCGGAGAACTACACTTGGTGGAAGCGGCACCAATGCCATGTAGAATAGTCATTCGTGTCCAGAGTGGGGGCCATACACCCAACTGCCCCTCTCTGGGCCTCTAGATCTACGTCATCTCTCTAAGCTCTCTTTTCAGAGAAAAGAGAAATACAGGTACTTTCAAGATATTTACATCTGTCGTACTTTAGGTAGCTAGAGAAGGATGAGATGAGATTGTGTCCTAAAAGCACCAATTTCTCATCACCAACTGGAAAAAAACAGGAGGCAAGCAGCTCAAGGCAGACACATATAATGTAGACATTGTTCTCGAGAGACAGATTGACGTAATGGGATGAAAAGATGTTATTTATTCTCAGGAAAAAGAACCTTACTTCAGAGCTTGAGGTCATTTAGTTGCATTTAACACTGTACCTAGGCCAGCACAAAATTATAAAACATTCAATCTGCAAGAGTGAATGAAAATGATAAAATTTTTCCAGACCAGAGGAATTACAGGCAACAGTAGCATGGAAAAAACTTTAAGGCACTCACCTTATCTCCAGTACCAATGAGGAATTGATTTTCCAACCTTCTACAGAGTGCTGGAAGATTGAGGAGCCACCCTTTCGAGTTATTTTATCAGAGCTATTGATCATTGATCTACTCAAACTCAGCTCACCATCTCTGCAATGCAACACAGAAAAGACACAGTTATCTTATGGCTGTTTCTAGTTTGAAGTGATTCAGATGGCAAGCATCAGGGATACTGTCTTTTCATCCACAACAAAATGTAGCAATTAATTCCCTTCTCATCCATTCCATTCACCTAATGAAATAAACTACACCCTGTAGTTTATCTAAGGAGATCTGTATCTAATACTTGATCTGTTTTCTTTTTATAGTTTTATTACAATAAACAAAAATCACAACAAACTTCAAACTGTAGGTAAGTAAACTCCAACTCATAAGAAAGTACGTCAGACCAGGTTTGCCTCAGTATATGTGTGAGACAGATTGTGCACTCCTAAGTCCCAAACTTTCACTATTAGAGCTAAGAATTAAGACTTAACTCTCACTCTTTCTTCCGGCAGTTTCTCACATTATACAGCAACACTCTCATTACCTCTCATTGCCTGCCAACAGCTCTAGGAGGCTTCCACACTGGGAATTTTGGAGTCTTGGGGTATACAAAACGCACAATTTCGCTAGGACTTTCTGAAACACTGGTACACACACAGCCAGACAGCCTCAGCTGTCTACTATTCACCAACCTCATTATATCCACACATTTTGGTAGGATAACCTTAAAATATAAAAACACAGTTAGCAGTGGCTGATGATCACTGAACATATGGTTAAGAGCCATGAAGTTACCAGCCACAATCGTATCAACCCACAGGGCCACAAAAGTTTAACAGGAAAGCCGAAACTCTGTAAGCAGGTCTCATGTCTTAAATCTAAAATCTGTTCTATCTCCATATGTTCAACCATACTGTTTCCATTTATACATCAGAGCAACATTCAGCTCTCTGAGTTCAAACATTGCTGTTTAATCCATGACTGTTTAATATACCATACTCCTTGGGTATCGGATCCGACCATGCAGGATGTCTCACATCTGAGATGCACAGCGCTGTAATACAGAGAAATCTCTTTGTCTGTTAAGAAAGAGAAGCTTTCCCAGAAATTCTTCTACTACCTCCACCTGACTTGCAAAGAAGATTTCTGACCAGCAGACATTTGACTACCAAAATGTGGCATGAAAGCTGTTTCGTTACAGTCCCCAAAAGAGACCACAGGCTTTCTAGGGAAATGCTGATTTTGGTTTGCCCGGTTCTCTAAGTGCTTAGAGCACAACGTGATCCTGCTCCATTGCAAGCACTACTGCAATGTTATTACAGTAGATAAAAGTATTAACGTTTGGTAAATTATGCAGCAGATTAAACTAGAACTAAGCTGCAATGGGACATTAACAAGCTTAAATTAACAAATCTGGTACCTAGTGCTCCGCAAAGAGCATCGTGACTGCAGAAGCTCCTGCAAGTAGCAAGTTGTTTTACTCAAGAATTCTAACAGGATTTTTACATTTCATTCATTTAAAAAAGTAGTAATGAATAAAAATACACATACACATAGACTAGCCTCTGCACGTCCCTCTATCACCCCTGTCGCAGCGGGGACCCGCTCGCAGCTGACTCAGAGCTACGAGTGCCACCTACTGAACAGCCAGCCCGGCCATGCAGCGCGGAGCAGGGCCAGTGCCGGATCCGTGCAGGGGCCGTGCATGGTCCCCACCACTCCTGCTCCTGCCAGCTCTGCCACCGGATGGGCACACGCTGCCACAGTCATCATGCTGCAAAACTAGCACGCATTTGATAGTCACTTTACAAGGTGCTTACTTTCACATGCAGTGAGCAAGTTCACTGCTGCTTTCATTTGCACAACTGTTTCTTGCCTATATTCTCCTGCAGAAGGTCAGAGCGTAGGCAGCCAGTGGAAAATTTATCAAATGCATCAGATGAAGCTCTCAGCACAAAAGAGCTTCAGAAATGGCTCTAGTTGAGGCTGAGTAAAAGTTACCTATCGGACACTTTAACAGGGAAGCAAGTGACAGAATTTAACAACAAATTATATTCCAAGCAGCTAAAATACTCAAGCATTTGAAATGTGGCTGTCTCGAGTATTCACAATTTACATCTGTTATCAACTTTGCATAAGGTAGGGAAAAACAATCCTGAGTTATCTCCTCAAGAACTGAAAGAAGGTCCTAAGCACTTTGCTAAAGCTCTACTAAGGACATGAAGATGTTTGCTTAATCACTCCTCTCACTTCTAGTAATAGTTTAATTTTCATCTAAAATATGTTAAGAGACGCAAAGAAAAGCTCCATTTACACACACACAAAAAAACCTTCAAGTAAGTGTGAAATAAACTGGGAGCACTTTGCATCTTCTAGAACTGCAGCACATCTTGCCGATGTCAGTAACACAACTGCCGCCCCTAAAAGTGATGGCAACTTGTGGCTGACAGTGTCAACCTCAACTCTGAACTACTTTGCTTTGGTGACCAACCAGACCACCATATAAAGACTGCATCTTACCCTGAATACAGCTCATTAAGCATAAAAAAGAAGGTCTTTGGGCTTTAGAAAGCATACTTTCTATCAGCAGGATATAATGCAGTTTAAGACCACATTCCATGTAACACATGTGCTTCGTTCATTGCACAACCACGGATGGGACAGCACAGCACAGGAAATAAAGAACCATATGCTTTTACAGCCTGAGAGATTTTGCCATAAAAAGCACAAGATATTTAAGGTGCACAAGATGCAACATCGTGAAACAAAACGACTTTGTATCCCTGTGCAACCCATCAAAACCAGCCAAGGTCGTTAGTCCTTTAGCTCGAAGCGCCGCTGGCACCACACACAAAGTTTCATGGACATGGGGACGTCCGGACATCAGTGACCGGCCGGGCTGCAGCATCGCCAGCAGCACGCACAGCTACGCCCAGCCCCGCTTATTTTGCTTCAGGTAACATCAAAGCACCGGTTCTCTGTATACCATGCATCCTTTATATACCTTGTAGCCTTCTAGATATTGGCAAACACAACATACTATAAGCTGGAGGAGTCGTTTGGATTTTTTTTTTTCAAATATCAACCATTCATCTCTGGATGATTTTAGCCATGTGTGAGATGCAGGACCGCATACTACGAAATATGAGCCCCTATAGCTAATGGTACCACTGTTCCCGCCGCGCCGCTCCGCACCCGCGCTCCTGGCACAGCAGCAGCCCCGTGGCCGCGCGCGGAGCCCCGCGTGGCTGGAAGCCCAACTTCTTCCCGGGATAGCTGCGAGTTCGGGAGAGGAAAGCGAGGAGAGCGGCGCACGGAGAGGCTCCGCGCCCGCTCCAAGGCAAGGGAAAGGAAGGGGGAAATCCCGCGGCCGCCGGCACCGCCCCACGGGGCGCGCAACTTGGCGGCGCTCCGGGACAAAACTTGCGCGGCGGCTCCGCGCCGGCCCGCCAAGGAGGGGGTGTCGGGGTGTGCGGGTCGCGCCCCGCGCGCGCGCAGCCGGGCGCGCCGCCG